>WOXC01007885.1:0-149883 GCA_011680675.1 Gymnobelideus leadbeateri
CCTCCATTCCACTGAATGGCAATATTTTCCCCTGAAACAAAATACTCAGTTTTGCTGGGTAGGTGACCCGTGACTTCAGTTCAGTCCCAGCTCTTTTGCCCTCTGGGATATCATATTCCATGCCCGTCAATCCCTCAGTGTAGAAGCTGCCAGGTCCTGTGCTATTCTGATTGTGTTTCCACAATATTCAAATTGTTTCTTCCTGGGTGCTTGAATGTGTAAACAAAATCCTGATTGAGAATTAGCAGGAGTCCTCACATTTTCTGGGATGAACTTCATTTTCAAAATTTAAGCAGTTGTAAAATAAGTTTTATTATATTAAAATTATTTATAATAAAATTTGTTTTCACACACAGGATGATTTTAAAAGACAGATTAGTGTTAGGCAGTCTTTTTTCCCAGATATACATAAATGCCCATTTTACTTCACTTAATGGCTCTAGATCCTTTTTGCTTTGACTGAATTGTATTACCTCCTGATGCCACTGTTCTAGATGAAGACATTTCTTTTATGATCCTGCTGGTGTGATTTCTTCTTGTGTTTTAGAAATTTCTTCCAAGAAATTTCCAACTATCCAAGTATTTTCCTATCATCCCAGTGTTCTAAAACACTAAGCACAAGTGACCTATACTGTGACAGAAATCACATCAACACTGATAACTACTGGTATTCCATGTTCTTATTGATGGTGATAACATTCTGCCCTTAAATATGAACATGGCTCTGGGACACAGCTGCTGAAATAGCTTTTAGGAAACCATATGCATTTGCCAAAGGTCAGCTCTTAAGCTCTTCCTATTTAGCAGAACAAAAACAAAACAAAACAAAACAACAACAACAAAAAACCTTTGGCACTTATCCAACGATATAGATGAGACATAGCTGAGTTGACCTAAGGTTAGTTCTTTCCAAAAACATCTTTGCTGATGTTGTGTATAGAGATGGTTCTCCTCTTGCTTCTGTACAAGATTGGATGATGAACCACAGAGGACTTTAAGTTAAGTCATTTAATTGTCAGCTTCCCAGAGTCCAATTATTCCTCAATCCTAGAAGTTTAAAACAAACACTAAGCCAAATTATAGTCATGTTCTTGTTGACAGGTAGTCTGGAAGGAATTTAACTTAGGTTTCACGGATACTTTGGAAACAGGTCACCACAGGACCAGAATCTGATCTCTTAGCTTTTCAGGTCAGGCATCTTGTTTTGATATATGATGATTGATTAAATTGGACATAAGCATCATAGTGAAACGTCTGAATGAAATAGCACAGGGAGTTTAGACAGTCTTTTGCATAATTCCAAATTTGTTTCATGAAAACTGAATCATTCTAGATCTCCACCAACAGTATATACTCCACTCTACCCATAGTGCTCCCCTCCCCAACACTCTTACTGTTTGTCATCTTTGTCTATTAGCATGGTATAAAATGAAATCTGGGAAAGAATATTAAATTTGTACTTATTTGTTTAAATAAATAAAAATATATAATGTAATAAGACAAAAATAATATGAATGTATGTAATATAAATACATTTGTATATAAATATAACAGATATGTTTATATACAATATTGCTACTAGTGATTTGAATCACATAAGTATTAATTTTATTGCATATTTTGGATGCAGGATGGATATGTCGATGCTCCTCAAATCTCATTATGGATTAGCTAAGTAATCTGGCAAATGACCTTGGTTAACAAAGTTGGGCTATTATGTGACATTATGCATAAGATTTTCCACATATATTCTATAGTTTCTCAACAGGCTCAAATCTTTATTCCATAAAGCTTATTTATTAATTTTAGCAAAAAAATTACTTGAAGATTGCTAGAATCAAAACTAATTTAAAAAGGCTTCTTATTTAGGGCACTGTTTGTTGTGAGATAACATTTTAAAGGATATTATGTTTTTTTAAATGGCTTATTTGTTTGTCTTTCATCCTTGAAGAGGACCAAAATGACACCAAAATATCAGGGTCTGTGTCCAATGTACCCAGCTGTGGTTTATAATACTAATGCAAACTTGGAAGGTTCTACCACAGATCAAGCACGAACAGCCCATAAGATCATTGGGTAGGGTGTAACTGAATTTCCAAATTTCATGTTTGTTTTGAGTTACTAAAATTCTACTTTGCTCATAAATCAAAGTACCTAATTTGATGCACGCCCACTATGCTGAACAATTCTGTGGCAATACATTCCATGTCTCAGAAATGTTACCAAAGTTCTTCAGAGAGACCTAGAGAGTATCCTCATATAACAATAAGATTATGACATCTACAAAAGAGGTCACAGCTTCAAATAAAAAATTGTATACGTACACACAGATCAGCTCCTTTGTTCTATAAAATGATGTCAAGGAAGTTAAAGTTTAGATAGTGTTGGGGCTGATAATGAATGCAAAAATCAACTAAATAAAGGTTTATTTCCCTTCCCTTGGGAAAGAAGAAAAATGAAGAAGAATCTTCTCTGAAGATTTTGGTTTATGAAAGGTAGAGCAATGATGATAAAGAAAGAATTGAAATTTATAGAACATAGGTTTGGAAATATAAATGATCTCAAAATCATTTACTCCAGTGGTTCCTCCTGTATTTTGTGCCATGGAATCTTGTCATTCTGTTCACACTTTTGGACTCCCCTAGGGAATGTTTCTTTTGAAATATATGTACAGGATAACAAAAGTTATCAGCATATTGACATGCAGTCACAGGGGGTGGAGCCAAGATGGTGGAACAGAAGCAGTAACTTCTCCAAGCTCCTCTGTGAATTCCATCACTAAACTCTAAAAAGTGAATCTGAGTGGATTTTGGAGTGACAGAATCTACTGGAAGATGGAGCATGGCAGAATCGAGCCCAGAAAAGTGCCCATGTGGGTCCAGGCAGGGGAGCACAAAGCATGTGGGGGCTGCAGCAGCTTGTTATAGAGGGTGTACTACAGTAGAGAGAGAAGGAGCCCCAGCCAGCAGACTCATGCACCACAAGGATGATTTGCAGCCATCTAACCAGCATCTCACCACAGGATGGGAAGAATCATTGGAGATAGGTGAGAGAGGGCTCTGGGCTCCCAGAAGAGACAGCAGCTTCTCCTCGGGCTATCAGACTGCAGCTGGGAAGTTTGGAAATTTCCTGCCTGTGCTTCCATGGCCTAGGATGACAAAGTAAACTATGGCTGCTCCAATTCCCCCTCCCTGACCTAGAAAACACAAAAATAAGTATCCCACCCAGAGTGAAATCCTGAGATAGTGGAAATAGCCTTGGGCTTGGGAGTCATTGAGAAGGGGTGTAACCCAGGCAGCAAGGAGTCTAAGGAGAAGAGGGGGAGGGGTCCCAACAAGCCCCACCTCACCTGACCAGCAAAAGCCTGCCAGAGGTATATAGAGATATAGAGGCAGAAATCTGAAGTAGCCAGACCACTCCTCCTCCACAGATTACTCTGTGCATGTCAGCATACCTCAGGGGGAACACTGAGCCTCCTGCCTTGGCCTTAAATTAGACACCCAGGGGCTACAGCATACAAAGTCAACAACCAGGCCCTTAGCTCCCAGCCTGAGAAATTAGAAAAGAGGAAATTACAATGGGAAGGAAAGAATCTGAGAAGGACAAGGGGAAGGCAAGAAAATCAATCAGAGCTTATTATACCTAACAAGAACAAGCAAATACAGAGGACAACATGGTCTTTATAATCATACCTGAGACCACAGAAGGAAATAAGAACTGGTCTCAAGCTCAAAAAGCATTCTTGGAGGAGCTAAAGAAAATTAGGGAGGCAGAAAATTAATTTAAATCTACAGTGACCAAGCTGGAGAAAAGTTCTGTCACTGAAGAAAACAAATCCTTAAAAAGTAAAATTAGTGAAGTAATTAGAGAAAATACCTCCGTAAAAAAGGACCTTCAAAAACTAACCAAAGACTATAATTTGCTAAAAATTAGAATGAATCAAATTGAAACTTAGGATTCTATGATGCAACAAGAGTCAATCAAACAAAACATGAAGATTGAAAAATCGGAAGAAAGTGTAAAATATCTCACTGGAAAAACAACTGACCTAGAGAACGGATTCAGTAGAGATAACTTAAGAATTATTGGTCTATTGGAAAGCCATGATGAAAAAAGGAGTCTAGAAAACATCCTCCAAGAGATTTTCTTTTCTTTTTTCTTTTCTTTTCTTTTCTTTTTTTTTTGGGGGGGTTAACAAGCTTACTTTAATCAAACAAACATACATTACCTAGTTCAGGGGAAAAAGGTCAGCACCCTGAACTTCAGAGTTACAGAACTTACAGATCAAACAGACAGGCTTCCAAACTGTCCTACCATTATATCAATACCAAATCACAGTTACCAGAGAGGGAAGCATCAACATCTGGGTTTTCAAAGCCGGGGGGCTCTCAACAACAGCTTCCCAGAGTCTCATCTGGTCAAATCACACAACACTTCTCAAAGTGAGCCCCAAAGCAAAGCCTCTCCTCAGGGTTTATATAGCCTTCTCCTGGCTCAGAGAATGTAACAACCTTCTGGACCCACTGCCCAATCACAAAGTATCAAGGTATGGGCTTTCCTGAAAAACAAGCCTCCCACCACAGGCTCCAGGTGCACTTAAGCTAGGGGCAGGGAAGATCTTTAAATCTGCATTTCCATTACATTCCGCCCCAAGATCTTTCATGCCCATAGCATACACAATTTACATTTGAATTAGCACTAAACATCTCTTAGGTCACATTTTCCAGGTACATAAGAAAATCACAATATAATCTCAAAATACAATAGTCCAAGTCTTCCACTCATGGGGCAAATATTAACTCAGTCCACTTATCAGTAAAATCAAAAAATAGTCACTCTTAAGTTAACTCAATCAGTTACATCAGTTTTCAAAGTACAAGTCTTCCACTCATGGGACAAAGTCTTGATTAGCTCAATTAGTCTCTTATCTGTAACAATATCTCAAAGTACAATTAGTCACTTATTCAGTAAAGTCTTACTAAGTATGCCCATAGCATAGACAATTTACATTTCAATTAGCACTAACCATCTCTTAAGTCATATTTTCAAGGTACCTCTAAAGTTACCAAAGTGGCCACTGGGCCTTAAACACAAAATACAAAGCATTATCACATCAATTCACAAAATACAAAGTATTATCAAATAAAGTTCTCTTGGGAGGAGGGGGGTGTCCTTTCCCTCACACTGCTCCAGCCCCTACTTCCAAGTCCAGAGAGGGGGCTGAGCAACAAAACCAAAGTGGGGTCCTTGGGGTCCATGGCACTTCACCCCACCCACCAGTCACAAGTCCATCCTCCCCCTGGGTCCCAAACTGTGGGATGCAGCAAGGAAACACATTCAGTGCCCCTGCTTTGCCACACAGTCCTTATCTTGTCCTGTGGCTGAACTCCAAACTCCTGGGTTCCTTCTCCAGCAGAAGGCAGCAGCTCCTGGCTTCTCCACAGGTCTCCATGCAGGCAGCTCACCATTCCTGCTCTCAGCTCAGTGAAGTCAGCATGCAGGCCATTCTCTGCTGCTCCATGGCTCCACAGAATCACAGCTACCACAACTGGGAAACAAACAATTATCCCAGCCCCCATACTTTCCTTTTACTCAGCAGATCCCATCCCTCGTCGCCATTTTGTAGCAGCAAGCACCCCAACATCCCCAGGGTGACTGCCAACACAGGTTCTTAGATCTGCTTTTCAAAAGGAAAGCAACTCAAAATGGGTTAACAAGCTTACTTTAATCAAACAAACATACATTACCTAGTTCAGGGGAAAAAGGTCAGCACCCCGAACTTCAGAGTTACAGAACTTACAGATCAAACAGACAGGCTTCCAAACTGTCCAACCATTATATCAATACCAAATCACAGTTACCAGAGAGGGAAGCATCAACATCTGGGTTTTCAAAGCCGGGGGGCTCTCAACAACGGCTTCCCAGAGTCTCATCTGGTCAAATCACACAACACTTCTCAAAGTGAGCCCCCCTCCAAGAGATTTTCAAAGAAAACTTTCCTGAAGTTCTGGAATTAGAAGATAAAATAGTTATGAAAGAGATCCCAAATTCAAAACTCCAAGAAATATAGTAGCCAAATTCCAGAATTATAAGATTAAGGAAAAAATACTGCAAGCAGCCAAAAAGAAAAAATGCAATTATTGTGGAACTACAGTTAGGATTTCACAGGACCTAGGAGCTTCTACAGTAAAAGATCAGAGGGATTGGAATTTTATATTTTTTATGGCAAAAGAGCTAGGACTGCTACCAAGGATTAACTACCAGGCAAAACTGAGCATTATTTCAGGCAAGGAGATGGTCATTTAATGAAATAAAGTACTTCCAGAATTTCATGATGAAAAACCCAGAGCTCAATGGAAAATTTGATCTCCAATTACAAGACCTAAGAAAGACATAAAAAGGTAAACAAGGAAAACACACACACACACACACACACACACACACACACATACATTTATTTGCACACATACACTCATGCACCCATGCACATAATTTGGGATGCAATAAGAGAAAAATGTTCACATCCCTATATGAGAAGCTGATAACTGTCAATATTGGAATTGATATGATTACCATGACCTTTAAAAGGGTTATACATAGATACAGGGTGTGGGTATGAATGAACTAATCTGAAGATTGAAAAAACAAAAACTATTAAGGATGCCAAAGGGACTATAATGGGAAAAACGGAAAGGATGAGACAGAAAAAGGTAAATTATGCCATTCAGAGAGGCATAAAAACACAGTATAGGAGAGGGCAAGGAAAGAGGGAGAGGAACATCATTTGAACATTATTCTCACTGGTTCTGGATCAAAGGGGGATCAACATAATCAGTTAAGTTTAAGATTCTTTTTTTTTTTTTTGTACAAAAACCACATTTGTTTTCTCACAAAATTGGGTGGCTGTATTGCAGGAATAAAACTGGTCATATACACAGGTTCAGATGAAAAAAAGTCACCACATGATTATTTATACAGATACACAGCAGTGTTAAGAATTCAGGTACTTGGTAGGACCATCACCAGTACAGTAAAAAATAATGACCTGGATCTTTTAAAATTTGAAAGTGTTTATCCTAACAACCTGAGGTTACATGGGATTACAATCTGAAACAAAATTCCATGTTCCTTCAAAAGCCCTGGAGGAAAATGTAACACTTGGAATGAATTCCCTTTGGTGGGGGGAAGGGGTGGGTTGAGAGGCAGGGAAGGAGAAAAACCCTGGCTGTTTTCACTAGGCACTGGGGGCTTTCTGGAGGTAACTGCATTAAAACTAAACTCCAGTAGGGACAGCTCAAATCCAGTATTCTAAGAAAGGGCTTTGAGATACTAATAGCATCTGTTTAGCTGAAGTCCACACCTAAAGCCTTGAGAAGGCAGATCTTGATGATGGTTTTGTGTGTTATTATTTTTCAGAGAATAAGAAAAAAAAAGAAAGAGAAAGTTCTACTGTGTTCAGAGTTCACATGTCCTGACCTTTATAATAAAGTAAAACTTCATAGACAAGACAAGAAACAAAGCAAAAACTTCCAACCTTGTACTTCAACTTGATGGAAATGCAACCTGGAAATTAAGGAAAGGAGGCCACAAGCTTTGGAAAACAAAGCTTTATCAGGAAAAAAAAACACTTTCCTAGAGAAAAGGAATAGAGGAAAACCAAATGGTCACCAAGAACTATCAAGTAACTAACCATTAATACTAGGAACAGAGTGTGGTGGTCCAAAATGGGCTCATATTAAGGCATTTTTGTGTCTTCCTATATAGAATGGACCCCATCCCTGTACCCTGTCCCTGAAAAACAAAAGAAAACAAAAAAATCCCCCAAAGCACCAACGCATCTTCAAAAAGAAAAACACTAACCCATCTCCTAATAAAAACAGAGAGCTTATTGCTCTAGATGCTGAGCCCTTTCCCTGGTATCCCCTCAGAATTTTTTTCTTTTTAACCAGGCGTTTCCTATCAAAATCCTGATGAAGGATGGAATGTTAGAGATCAGAAAGTAAAGGAGAGGTGTAAGAGTGGACATGGCACGACCTCACCTCTCTAATAATCTTGCTTTAAATTCAAAGTACCGCTTCCACTGAATTCTGCTCACTCTGGCTGTCTGCAAGAGGTAGTTTGGGGCCTCGCACCCCGAGCCGTCCCAACCAAGCTCCATCAACTAGAACTTCAGAACTACATCTACTTTTTTTTTCTTTTTATAAGGGGGAGAGTAAAGCAGGGAAAAATGCATCCGACACTATCAAACTTGATTCCTCAAGCTGGCTAGTGCTTTAAACTCCTGGAAATTTTCTGGGTGGCCTGGGGACCTAAGGAATACACCCCCCAGTTCCAATCCCACCCCTAATAGCCCCCAAAGCTCACTACATCTCAAACCATCCCAACAATAACTATCTGCATAGAAATCCAGAACCAGTAAACCTGGAGACTAGAGCAATTTTATTTTAATTGTTGCACTCTCAGCCACCATAGATAAATGAAAAAAGGATGATTTGTCAGTACATCATGAGAGATGCATCAGGTACTGATTCAAATGATATGCAATACCCTGGACTAATAAAGAGGCACATGTATTCCTCAATGGGGGCAGTATTAATGGCAGGGGTGCCTCCCTCCACTGTTTTATCATTGGACCACGAGTACCCCTTGCAGCACCCAATGGCATGTATCCCCCTCCTCCGCAGTAACAGCCCCCACCACCTCCTCCCACCGATGGTGTCACTCCTCCTCCTGCAGCAGCACCAGCCTCCTCGGCTCCCTAACAAGAAGAAGTTCAAGGGACTTCCAGACTGATTCCATGATCCCAAGTAGTGGTGACAAGACTCTCTTATTCCTCAGTTTCCTTCTGCTTCTTTCAGGATTTTTTCCTCTTATGCATCTGAGTGCCTCCTTGCTCTGGTGTATTCCTTTTGGTGGTGCTCCTTTGCCAGGGTTTATGGGGGCCTGGGGGTGAAAATGTACATTAGACAGGAAGAATTTGCCCTGTGTCTTCCCCTCTGCTGAGTAAGGGGGAAATAGGGAATATAACGGGTAAGCCCATCCCAATCTTTGTTCTTCTAGTCTTTTCTGTCTTGGTGTTTCCGTGGGTAGTTTTTTGTTGTTAGCATTTTTAAGGAAACCAATCCTAAGTTAATAGGAACAAAAAGATGCAAACAGAAAGATGGACTCACCAGTCTAGAAGTGATTAATTTTAAGATTCTAACTTGAAAATATACAAAAATTAATTAAATAGAACAATAGGAGGGAGGGAACAGACCATTATATGAAATTTACTCTCATCAGTTTGGGGTCAAAGGGGAAATACCATACTCCAATAAGTATATAAATCTATTGTGTCCCATAGGCAGTAGGAAGGTAAGGGGGGAAAGTAAAGGGGAGTATTAAAAGGGAGGGAAATAGTAATAAGAGGAGAGGGTAGGTAAAGAAGTAACGTCACCAGGTGGGAACACTGAGGGAGGTGGTGGTCAAAAGGGAAACCCTTAAGGAGGGGAAGGGAAAAGGAAGAAACAAAAACATAAGCAGGAGAGGGAATAGGATGGAGGGAAAGAGACAGATAGTCATCATTACTATGGATGTGAATGGGGTAAACTCTCCCATAAAACAGAGGCAGATTGCAGAATAGATTAAAAAACATAATCCTATAATATGCTGTCTATAAGAAACACATTTGAAACAAAGGGATACCTAAAGGGTAAAGGGAAAAGGCTGGAGTAGAATATATTATGCCTCAGGTAAAGTTAAAAAAAAAAAAAGCAAGGGTAGCAATCCTTATCTAATATAATTAAAAGAGATAAGGAAGGAAACAAGGAAATTATATCCTGCTAAAAGGCTCCATCAAGAATGAAGCAAGATCATTACTGAACATATATGCACAAAGTGGTATAAGGACCAAATTCCTAGAGGAGAAGTTAAAGGAATTAGAGGAAGAAATATATAGCAAAATTATACTAGTGGGGGATTTTAATCTACCCCTTTCTGAACTTGATAAATGTAACCTCAAAATAAACAAAAAAGAAGGTAAGGAGGTGAATAGAATTTTGGAGAGGCTAGATATAATAGAACTGTGGAGAAAACTGAATGGAGATAAAAAGGAATGTGCTTTCTTCTCAGCAGTTTATGGTACATACTCAAAAATCAACCATGTACTAGGGCATAAAAATCTCTCAATTCAGTGCAGAAAGGCAGAAATATTAAATGCATCATTCTCAGATCATGATGCAATAAAAATTATATGCAATAAAGGCCCAGGGAAAGATAGACTAAAAACTAATTGGAAATTAAACAATTTAATCCTAAAGATTGAGTTGGTCAAACAAGAAATTATAGAAACAATCAGTAATTTCATTCAAGAGATTGATAATAATGAGACATCATACCAAAATTTGTGGCATGCATTAAAGGCAATTATTAGGCGAAGTTTTATATACCTGAGTGCATACGTGAAAAAATTAGAAAAAAGGGAGATCAATGAATTGGGCATGCAATTGAAAAATGTAGAAAAAGAACAAATTGAAAATCCCCAATTAAATAATAAATTAGAAATATTGAAAGTGAAAGGAGAGATTTATAGAACTGAAATTAAGAAAACTATTGAATTAATAAATAAAAATTAGAGCTGGTTTCATGAAAAAAAACCACAATAAAATTGATATCCTCCTAGTCAATATGGTCACAAAAAAAGAAGAAATCCAAATTATGAGTATCAAAAATGGAAAGGGTGAATCTACCTCCCATGCAAATGAAATCAAAACAATAATTAGGAATTATATTTACCAGTTGTATGCACACAAATTTGACAATCTTAGTGAAATGGAGGAATATTTACAAAAATACAAGTGGCCCAGATTGCCTGAAGAGAAAATAAATTACTTAAAGGACCCCATCTCAGATAAGGACATTAAACAAGCCATCAGTGAACTCACTAGGAAAATATCTCCAAGGCCAGATGGATTTACTAGTGAATTCTATAAAACATTTAAAGAAAAATTGATCCCAATACTCTACAAACTATTTGGGAAAATTAGTGAAGAAGGAATCCTATGGAATTTTTTCTATAACACAAATATGGTACTGATACCTAAATCAGGAGGAGATAAAACAGAGAAAAAAACTATAGACCAATTTCCGTCATGAATATAGATGCAAAAGTTTTAAACAAAATATTAGCTAGAAGACTATAGCAACTTATCACAACAATACACTTTGATCAGGTAGGATTTATTCTAGGAATGCAAGGATAGTTTAATAATAGGAAAACCATTAGTATAATTGATCATATCAACATTAAAACTAGCAAAAACCACATGATTATCTCAATAGATACAGAAAAAGACTTTTTACAAAATACAACATCCATTCCTACTAAAACCACTAGAAAAGTATAGGAATAAATGCAGCCTTTCTTAAAATAGTTGATTGCATCTATTTAAAACCATCAGGAAGTATTATATGCTATGGGGATAAGCTAGAAGCATTTCCAATAAGATCAGGAGTGAAACAAGGATGTCCACTATAACCTCTCTTATTCAACCTGGTACTAGAAATGTTAGGAGTAGCAATTAGAGAAGAAATAGAAATCAAAGGAATCAAATTAGGCAAAGAAGAGACCAAGCTATCACTCTTTTTATATGATATGATGATATACTTAGAGAATCCTAGAGAACCCAACAAAAAACTACTTGAGACAATAAATAAATTTGGCAAAGTTTCAGAATATAAAACCACATAAATCCTCAGCATTCCTGTATATTGCTAATGAAATTAAACAGCAAGAGATAGAAAGAGAAATCCCATTTAAATTTACTGTATACATTATAAAATATTTGGGAATCTACCTGCCAAAACAAACCCAGGACCTATATGATCACAACCACAAAACACTTCTCACACAGTCAGATCTAAGTAACTGGAAAACTATCAATTGCTCATGGCTGGGTCCAGCTAATATAATAAAAATGACAATTTTACCCACATTAAGTTATATATTTAGTGCCATACCAATCAATTTACCAAAAATTACTTTATAGAGCTAGAAAAAATAGTAACAAAATTTATTTGGAAGAACAAATGGTCCAGAATATCAAGGGATTTAATGAAAAGTAATGCTAGGGAAGATGGACTAGCTATACCATATTTTAATGTGTATTATAAAGTAGTACTCATCCAATCTACTTGGTACTGCCTGAGGAACAGACTACTGTATCAATGGAACAGATTGTGCACATGATACTCAGCAATCAATGAGTATAGCAATCTATTGTTTGATAAACCCAAAGACCCAGTTTTGCGGATAAGAACTCACTATTTGACAAAAAACTGTTGGGAAAACTGGAATATAATATGGCAAAAACTGGGCATAGACCATTATCTAACACTGTATTCCAAAATCATGTCTAAATGGGTGCATGATCTAGGCATAAAGGATGATACTGTAAGCAATATCAGAAAGCAAGGAATAGTTTACCTGTCAGATTTGTTGAGAAGGAAAGATTTTAGGACCAAACAAGAATTAGGGAACATTATAAAATGCAAAATGGATAATTTTGATTACATTAAATCAAAAAGCTTCTGTACAAACCAAACCAATGTGACCTAGATTTAAAGGGAGGTGGGAAATTGGGAAATAATTTTTACAACCTATGTCTCTGATAAAGGACTCATTTCTAGCATATACAGAGAATTGAATCAAATCTATAAGAATATAAGTCATTCCCCAATTGATAAATAGTAAAAGTATATGAGCAGGCAGTTTACAGAGAAAGAAATTAAAGATATCTAGAAGCATATGAAGAAATGCTTTAAATCACTATTTATTAGAGAAATGCAAATCAACACAACTCTGAGGTATCAC
This sequence comes from Gymnobelideus leadbeateri, assembly GCA_011680675.1. NCBI lineage: Eukaryota > Metazoa > Chordata > Mammalia > Diprotodontia > Petauridae > Gymnobelideus > Gymnobelideus leadbeateri. The sequence continues at coordinate 12,851 of WOXC01007885.1, forward strand.
ATCTCACTAGTTAGATTGGCTAAGATGACAAAACAAGAAAATGACAAATGCTGGAGAGGATCTGGGCAAATTGGAACACGAATACATTGCTGGTGGAGTTGTGAACTTATCCAACCATCCTGGAGAGCAATCTGGAATTATGACCCAAGGACTATAAATAATTTCATACCCTTTGACCCAGCAATACCACTTCTAGGGTTATATCCCAAAGAGATCATAGAAGTGGGAGGAAGAACCATATGTACAAAAATATTTGTAGCAGCTCTTTATGTGGTTGCAAAGAATTGGAAATTAAAGAGGTGCCCATCAATTGGGGAATGGCTATACAAGTTGTGGTATATGCATGTAATGGAATACTATTGTGCTATAAGTAAAGAGGAGCAGATGGACTTCATATTTACCTAGAGAGGCTTATATGATCTGATGCTGAGTTAGAAGAGTAAAACCAGGATAAATTTGTACACAATCACAGACACAACATATGTGTGATGACCAACTATGATAGACTGAACTCTTCTCAGCAATGCAGTGGTATAAGTCAATCCCAAAAGACTCATGAGGGAGAGAGATGACTACATCCAGAGAAAGAACTTGAAAGAACTGATTTTGAATCCTGATTGATGTAAACTACTTGATCTTTTTTGTTTCTTTTTCTTGTTTGGTTTTATTTCCTTTTTACCATTTTTCATTCCATCTAGTACAATTCACCTTTGTAAAGTGACTAATGTCTAAAGTGAAAGTATTTGCAGATCCTATACTGGACTGTATGCCTTCCTTGGAGGTGGGGTGGGGGGAAGGTGGAGCGGAGGGAGGGAAAGAAAATTTGAAAGTCATGGAATTGTAGAACTGAATATCGTAAACTAAATGTATACAAACAAATTAATAAAGACAAAAAAAACTTAAAAATAAGAAATGCAGTCACAAAAATATTTAGGGAAATAAAGACAAGAGAGGGGGTGGCAGGAGAGGAAGCACTTTGCTGAATCCTCTCAACATTTCCCTCTGAAACAACTTTAAAATCACTCCTCAAATGGAAATCTACATTTGAAGAGCCAAAAAAAGGTCAAAATGAGGAATTCTAGCTGCTCCAAAACAACTTAGGATGTTGGAAGGAGAGATCTGTGGCACTGGAGTGGAGGCTGTCCAAGAGCCCATGAATATGCAACACCAGTGGTGGGCTGGGCGTAAATAATGGGAACAGAAGCAGCAGCTTTGGTATCTCTCAAGCCAGAAATGATAAAGGGGCCTGGAAATTTGTAAGAAAAAGATTATAGGAGAGTCCTTTGATTGCACAGGATTCAGACTTGGAAGCATGATTGGTAATTCCATTGCCTCTACCCACTTCTGTGTCACAGTTTGGGGACAACAAGAAGTAATGTCAGTCAAGAAAAATCAGATGCCCTGAGATATAGATTCACTTATAGTCCTAAGGGAGTAGGAACTCTGAGGATCAGTTTTGTTTCCCATCTAAATGAAGCAGGGTCTCAGAGGAATTGTTTTGATTGCAGTCCTAAGAAATCAGGGGCCCTTCCTAGGTAAAGACCAGAGCATAGACCATGAAACCTATCACCTCCCCTCTCCCCAGGTGAGAACACTTTGGAAGTAAAAAGAAAACTTTGAAATTGACAGAATTATTTTAAAAACTATGATAGTTTAAAGGATTATATATAGGATAAGCATGTAGGAATGGGTTGATAATGTTCAGATTATGTAAAAAAAAATGATTAGGTGAAAAATATAATCATTTCTATGCATTGCCAAAAAAGACCAGTAAGAAGAAATAGAAAGAGAAATTCAATTTAAATTAACTGCAGGAAATATGAAATACTTGGGGATCTACCTGACCAAAACAAACCATGGGTCTACAAATCCACAATCACAAAACAGTTTTCACACAAATAAAGTCAGATTTAAGAAACTGGAGAAAAACAAATTAATTTTTATTGGAACCAGTTACAGTAATAATTTTGTCTTCCTAGAAAACTTCATCACATGCTCTAATTTTCAATCATTTTATAATCCATCTATGCTGCTGTTCATCTTTTGTTTTTGAAGAAAACCAGTGACATCCCAATAATGTAATCAGAAAATGGTGTGTTCAGCTCTGACAAAAAAAGGTTGAAAGGCACTACAGCAGATTGGGAAAAAGAGGTCCATTAGAAGACTTAGAGTGGAAATAGCTTTGGATTAATACATATCACACTTCCCTTGTGCTTCTATCATTCTGCTTTGCTCATGGAAGACAACACTCCATGTTGGATGACCCTGTACTAGTGTATCCTATGTCTCACATTCAATATGAAAATTATTCAGAGGTACCTTGAGAGGGTACTTATACCTCTTTTGACCCCCATGTGAGAGCTGAACTCATGCAAGTTTTCTGTAAGTTAGGAATGCATTTGACATTTGTTACTATGAAACCAGCCTATCAGAGTAGTGCTGTCTGGAAGTTTGAATGCTTGGCAGGTTAACTACAGAGATGACATTAGTGTCCTTTTCTTACCAGTTAATCTTTAGGATCTTCCTGAAACAATTCAAGTGAAAGCATTTCAATTTTCTGGCATTTTTCTGATAGAGTATCTAGTTGTTACAGGTAGATAGCACCATAGTCAGCACAACACTGTAGACTTTCAGTTTGATATTCAGGCTGGTACCTCTTCTCTCACATATTTTCTTTTGGAACCTACCAAAATGGTGAGCAAGATCCTGCAATATGTTTATCAGCAACATCATCTATGTGGAAGGCCCTGGAGAGTGTATTACAAAGGTAAATGAAATTATACAAACCATTCAACATTTCTCCATTTACTATATGGAGTATGTATGTATGTATGTATATATATATATATATATATATATATAATTCCATATATATATATATATAATTCCATATATATATAATTCCATATATAGATAGTACCGTGCTGGTTGGTGGAGGATCTCTTTTTGTGTTGATTTTCAGGCCAAGATTAGCACAGACAAAAGCGAATTAATCCATAATCTGTTGCTTCTTGCCCTCAGAGACTGCATTAAGTACAAAATCATCTGGAAACAAAATGTTGTACATCAACTTTAGTCGTGGCTTTTCAAGTTAAATAGTACTGCGGCCAACTCAGTTGGTGGCTAGCAAGCAGTGAGAATAATGAGACAGGGGCATAATCAACGGTCTGTTTATTACAGGACTATTTCATACAGAGCCAGAGATGCAAGGAGCTAACAGTTTTTATGCCCCCCAAAAGAATGTAGACAATGTAGGAAGATCCTACATCAAAGGAATGAAGATAATGTAGAAAGAGCCTCCCTTAATCCTGTTTACTATTTACCCTTGCTTAAGGTTATTTATTAGGGTATTATTTTAGGACTAGATCCTGAGGCATAAACAAAAAAGATTACCACCCTCTTGCTTATCTGCCCTGTAACCTTTTTAGGTAACTGTATAGGACTGGGGAATATACCTAAGGGAAGTCAAGGGATGCCAAAATGTTAATACATCCTCTTGCTTGTCTGCCCCATAGCCTTTCAGATAATAATATAGGGAAAGGGAACATTTCATTTGCAAAGACGAGAAACTTCTAAGAGTTCACTACAAAGTAGTTTAACATTAGTGCAGAATCTGATCTTGATCCCATTTTCATCCTCATTGAAGATGTTCAACAATGTAGAAGACATCATGCATAAAAGCATGGGAGAAATCACACAACATTGCTTCACTCTGTTAGTGACCAGGAAAGCAGGAGCACATTGTTTTTCATCCAGAAACCAAGTGGCATGCAATCATGAAAATGAAAAAGAATGCTGATGAACTTTTATCTCAGAAGCTCAGTTGCACCCTGATCTTCCACAGAACCTCATGATTGATAGTATCAGAGGCCTTGGTCAGGTCTATACACATTGTATATAGGCATCTGGTCAGCTACTGGCATTTCTCCTGGAGTTATCAGGCAGCATACACCTCCATCAAAGCCCCTTATTTTTCATTGACTGACATTGTACCCCTACAACTATTTCTTTTATTTTCTTTTTTCAACAATTCACATTTTATCCATCATTTTCTTAAATGATTATGATCAAAACGAAAAATCAAACTTTGATTTCTAGCATTTAACAGTTTCCTAGGTATGCTCACACTCACTCAAGAGCACAAGTCCTAGGTAAAAAAACATATATGGATGCAAACATATGCACAAGTATATATTATTTCCATGATTTCAAAATTACTTCTTTATCCTGATTTGCTTTCTTTTATCCTATAGCATATGTACAATCTTGAAAGTTATATATTACATTGAATGGATATTAATTGTCTAGAGAGAGTCATTTGGAGATTTGACAGTGGCTATTTGGATAGAAGGATTTTTAAAAGTGGATTCTTTCCTTCTGGAGACCAGAGATCTCCTGGAGTCTTGATGAATCATTTTGATTATCATTGATAATGCTATTGTTTGAGCTTTATAACTTCCCAAAAGTTAGAGTTTAAACTAGACCCACGTCTTGTTTTAGACCCTGAACTAAGCAAGTGTTTGTCCAGAGCAGGCAGGTTTGTTGATTAGAATTAAAGTTTCTGAATATAATTACTGTCTCTCTTTCTTCCTCCCTCTCTTCTCTGCCAGGACAAAAAGCCAGATACAAGGTAAGAAATGTGGATGACTAAAGAGAAAGCTAGACCCAAAGCTAAGATCCATGGTGGAGAAAACAGGCATGGTGGGGAACCTGTGGACTAAAGGCAAGGGGCCCACACCTGAGCAACTAGAGGACCGCATATGACCTCGAGGCTTCTGTAACCCTTCCTAAAGCCACACTGACTTTCATGTAGGTGACTATCTTCTATATAATTCATTAGATAATTAAGGGGGACTCTGGTAAGGAACTTACCAGCAATGACTAGGGGAGAGATCCACTTGTGGTTGTCATAGGACAGACTGTTTTCTTTTTCCTTATATAGATGGACAAGGGAGGCATCTTTCTTCTTCTGAGTGATGACTTCCTCTTGCTATATAATCCAGAAGATTTCACCCAGATTCTGCATGAGCAATGGACCTCCTGTCTTGTAAATCTCTGCTGAATTAGAATCAGTGTCAGGCACTTTGACACTCAGGAGAAACTTGATGGCATTCAGTAGTTGGAAGTTTGGCTAGAGAGGGACTGATTACAACCTGATACATACAACTAATGCCTTCATTATTGGTAGATGGTGGTCTGTTAAAAAAAAACAACAACAACAACAAAATACTTTGGAAATGCTGAGCCTATCTCTCCATGATTAAGTCCTTGCCACTGATCAGTGGGACTCCGTTGGCATTGTGTAGTCATAACGTGCCAGAAGTCTGGACCATAAACAGTCTTCAGGATATCATAGAAACACTGGGATTATTGCTGTCAGCATAGAATTGAAACTCATTTGCCTTCTTTCTGAGACAAGAATCCTGTACCTCTATAAACTTCACTTGCACTTTGCTTTTGATGTAGTTAAATGCTGCCTTTTTGGAAACAGATGAGCTATCCTACTGATAACCCCTGTGGAGTTCTCATTTAGCAGCTTCTAAATTTCCCCATCATTTTTGTCAAACAAACCTTGATGTTTATGGGTGTTTTATCCCATATGAACAAATGAGGTGCTGAACATCAAATCTATGAAAGCTGCCCAATCTCTATTGCTCCACTGTTGCTGACTGTGTTCAGGGAAGCCTCTCATCTCTGGTGTTAGCAAGTCCTTTTCAGAGATTCTGATCTAGCTTTGTTATCCAGCTATCACCCAATTCTCACTTGTGGCTCCAAGAAACTGTGGGATATGTGGTGGTCACACCCAAGTAAAACATTTTGGCAGACAGTTTGAAAGAGACTTGGTAAACCATTGCGCCAGAGGTACTTATCCTCCCTGACTACCCCCCTCTTTTATACACCCCAGTTCAGGGATACAATGTCAGTCAATGAACAAGAAGGAGTTTGGTAACTTAGATCAGATTGCCAGTATTTTTAACCTTGGAGCAAACCTCAAAAAGGGTGAGATTCATTTGTAAGTTGATGACAGTTGAGGGGATCTTTAGTCATCAAACTGAAGGACAGCTAGTTACTCACACTGACGTAATATTGTTAGAAGAAAAGTTATTTTTCTTCCTTTCACCTTCTGTCAATGGGAACAATGTCAGAGTCAGTGGCCACATCACCCCAGAGGCTGCAGGTCAATGAGGACTTAAATGATATGAAGCAAGACAGTTCAGATCAAGAAGAGTCTCACTGTTATCAAGTGGCAAATCCCTAGTGCTAAAGAAATGTATCTTCTGTATATGTTGAGCCTAGAAATTTGCTAGTACTCAGAAATTGTACCCAAGTAACCACATTCATTAGAAAATTTAGAAAGTCAAATATAAGAAAGAGAAAGCAATATATTTGTTGTATATTGTCAAAAACTATTTCTGTAAAATAGTATAATAATAAGAGTTATGATTTATATAATGTATCAAGGTTTTCAAAGCATCTCTCTCTTTGGACATCCTCTCTGAAATGGTCAAAAACATAATATTTCTAATATCTGTTCTACATAAATAATCCAAGACATTCTCACACAACCATACCTTTAATTATTCTTCTCTGACATTTCAAAAAATCTCTTAAATTAAAAAAGGAAATATCATATTTAGAATTCTTGAAAAAAACATTGAATAATTGTATCACAATACTTCAATTACAAAGGTATAAATTGGGATATAATATTTAAACCTAATAACTAAGGCACAATAATAGCCTATGATCTTTTGTCTTAAGGATCATTTACTTCATAAAGGTTATTTATATATCTTCCTTTACTTCCCAGCCTGCTACACTCCCTTGAACTTTGCCATCATGTCCCTGGAATGTTACCATTCTACAAGATTACTTCTACTCTGGAAATCACACCTCATAAGTAACCCTTGACCTGGGACCTGTTCTTTGTAACAGAGAGGGTGAAAATGGAGAGATCCTTCCAGAGCTTCCATATAAGAGCGGAACCCAGGCCAATCATATTTTCTTTTTCTACCCAACTATATTCCTTTGGACTTCAAAATCATACTCCTAGCTGGATATTTTCTAACCCTACCACTCTTGCTTTGCCTTTTAGCTATCTTTTCTGTATTGTTTTCCTTTCCATTTATGCACTTTTAAGCTATGGGACAACAGAAATTGTCTTTTTCTTTCCTTTTCCTTTTTCTTTCTTTCTCTTTCTTTGCTCCTTTTCTTTCCTTTGTTTATTTCTTCCTTCCTTTTCCTTCCTCCCTTCCTTCCTTCCTTCCTTCCTTCCTTCCTTCCTTCCTTCCTTCCTTCCTTTCTTTCTTTCTTTCTTTCTTTCTCTCTCTCTCTTTATCTCTTTCCTTTCTCTTTTTTCCCCCAAGCTTTGCACAAGGTCTAGAACATAGTTATATAAGCATACCTCTGCATTAAAGCTTTTGGAGCAACCTGTATGTTCCTAGGTAGGGGACCCATTCTAAGTTGAGGCAATATGTGCTTGCTGTTATACAACCTATTTTCAGGATTCGAATCACTTTCTCAAAATAATCTAGTTAAGGAGGTAGCACAAGTATTTTAGCCTATTTTTTTCTAAATGGAGATACATTTTCCAATGATATCGAAATATTTTTTCTTTTTAAGTATGCAGACCCTACAATAGTAACTAAAATAAGTACCTGATATTTACAGAATTAAATTTCAATTAAGTGAATTTTACTTAGTCTTATAACTAGTGAGGAACTGAGTGGAATGCACTTCTGGTTTTAAATTTAATGTGCTATTATTGCATTCCTGATATATACTTGAATAAAGGCAATTAACATTTGGTGATGAAATTGGTTTTGTTTATATTTATTTTATGTCCTTACTAGGGATTCACCATGTATTGGTGTCAATTTGAAGACAGTAATTCTGAATAGTTTTCACATAATTAGAAGAATAATATGGTCTAACGTCTTTGTTTTCTAGTGTGTCAATCTGAATCATTCCATAGGACCTTCTGATGACTGACAGGGATATTAATCATTATTATATATGATAATGTTAGTGCCTGTCAGTTGACAATTACAATCAATTTGCAAAATAGAGGGACTTATCACCTGGCTTATCACCCCACCCCAGTTAAACAATATCAAATAGTAGATGCCCACCTTAAGACTGGTCAATCTGTAAAGCTATGACAAATATATTATAATATCCATAAATTGATAAGTAACTTTGTTTCGGGTTGTCAAAGTTGCCTGTCAAGTCAACATGCAAATGAAAATATCACTCCTTTTTTTTCATGTTTTCAATAGTTTATTTAATATACATGATAAATTAACAATTTTCATTGAAAATTTTTCTTAAATAATTTTTGGGGGGTATCTCTTTAACTGCTATGAGATGTACTATAGAAAACGATCACATAATGGGGGAAAAAGTATTGGATTTTGTGTCACATCATGTGCTTTTATATATATATATTTGAAACATTTAATGGTAAGACCTCGAATTTCAGATCCATTTCCTTCCTCCCTTGTCACCCATTCCCTCTGGGGAGATAAGTAATTCAGTATATGTTGTACATGTCTAGCTATGCAAAACATTATCATAGTAGATATATTGTACAAGGCTGCTTATAATTCCCTCCCACTCATCCCCCCCCCCCACCTGGTCCATTCCCTACATGATCTTGTCCCTCTTCTATAGTGGGTACTTCCAACATCCCCTCCCCCAAAGGATGCTCTCCCATCCATCATCCCTCCTCTCATCCCCCTTTCCCCTATTCTGCTGCAGGTTGAGATATCCCATTTAGTATATATGTCATTCTCTCCCTGAACCAAATTCAGTGAGAATGTGGTTTTGCCTTTTTTGCCTTCCTAATCTCCCCCTCCCTTGCAAACACTTCCCCTTGCTTCTTCTACATGAGATAATTTACCTACCCTGTCTCTCCCCATCTCCTCTTGCCACTTTCCTCTCTCACCTCATAATTTCATCCCTTGAGTATTCTCCCTTCCCAACAGATTCAACCAATGCTCTCTATCCATATATAACTGTTAGCATATACACACACATTCACATATGTATTCATATGACCATACACCCTTCTTCCATTATTTTCATAGGGAGAAAGATATCATCAGTCACAGTTATCGCTTTTCCATATAGGAATCTATATAATTCAACTTTGATAAGTTCCTTTTGATTTCTTTTCCCTGATTACCTTCTCAGGCATCTCTTCCTTCTTGTGTCTGGATGTCAAATTTTCTATTCAATTCTGTTTTTTTCCTCAAGAATGCTTGAAAGTTGGGGCGGCTAGGTGGCGCAGTGAGTAGAGCACCGGCCCTGGAGTCAGAAGGACCTGAGTTCGGATCCAACCTCAGACACTTAAACCACACAAACAAAAAAAAGCCTATCCATGTGACCTTGGGCAAGTTACTTAACCCCAATTGCCCTAAAAAAAAGGGGCAGCTAGGTGACGCAGTGAGTAAGAGCACCAGCCTCAGAGTTGGGATGACCAGAGATCAAATCTGGCCTCAGAAAATGAGCACCCACACATAAATAATGACTAGCCGTGTAACCTTGAGCAAGTTACTTAACTCCAATTGCTTAAACAAAAAAGAATGCTTGAAAGTCCTCTATTCCACTGAATGACCATATTTCCCCCTGAAACAAAATACTCAGTTTTGCTGGGTAGGTGACCCTTGGGTTCATTCTCAGTTCTTTTGCCCTCTGGAATGTCATATTCTATGCCCTTTGATCCCTCAGTGTAGAAGCTGCCAGGTCCTGGGTCATTCTGATTGTGTTTCCACAATATTGAAATTGTTTCTTCCTGGCTGCTTGTAGTATTTTCTCCTTGATCTGGGGATACTGGAACCTGGCTATAATATTCCTGGGAGTTTTCTTTTTGGGGTCTTTTTCAGGAGGTGATTGGTGGATTCTTTCAACCTCTATTTTGCCCTCTGGGTCTAAAACATCAGGGCAATTTTCCTTGAGAATTTCTTGAAGGGTGATTTATAGGTTCTTTCTTTGATCATGGCTTTCAGGTAGTCCAATAATTTTTAAATTGTCTCTCCTGGATCTATTTTTCAGGTCAGTGGTTTTTCCCATGAGATATTTCACATTGCCTTCTAATCTTTCATTTGTTTGGATCTGCTTAACAGCATCTTGATTTCTCATAAAGTCATTAGCTTCCATTTGCTCCAGTCTAACTCTGAAGAAATGAATCTCCTCAGTGAACTTTTGAGATTCTTTTCCCATTTGGCAAATTTGATTTTTTAAGGCATTCTTCTCCTCATTGCCCTTTTGGGCCTCCTTTGCCATTTGAGCTAGTCTATTTTTTAAGATGTTGTTTTCCTCAGTCAGGCTGTTGACCCTCATTTCATACTTTTCCTGCATCCTTCTCATTTCTCTTTCCAATTTTTCCTCCACTTCTCTTATTTGATTTTTAAAGTCCTTCTTAAGGTCCTCTATGGCCTGCAACCTGCTCATGTTTTCCCCTGGGGCTTTTGGAGCAGGACATCTGACCTCACAGTCCTTTTCCTGCTCTATGCCCCCAAAATAGGAGTCTAGGGTTGCATTTTTCTGTTTCCTTTGCCTTGGCATGTTGCCACTTAATTACTTGACTTTTGGGCTTGTTGCCACACTATGGCTTTAAGGCTAGATAGAGGAATTTTCGTCCTGAACGTGTGGGGGGCAACTTCCATTTCTGGCAAGCTGTAAACCCACCCACAACTTCCACCCTAGATCACAATCTAGATCCAGGGAGGTTAAAGAAAGGGTGATTACCCCCCAAGACTGATCGCTGGATCTCCCTACAATTCGCAGGCCAGGAGCTGGAGCTGCCTCTGAAAACTACAAAATGGCATGTCTCCTCAGTGGCTTCTAGCCCCCAGGGGAGGGAGCCAACGCATTCCCCAAATACTGGTCCCAAAGTCCATAGGACACTAACCTCTTACTTTGTCCTAGGTATGTCTATGTTGATAATTCTGGAGTCGCCACAGTTGCTGGTGTTCTGGGGTCTCTCAAGCCCGCTGCTGGCCCTGCCGCCCTGGGGCTAAAATCTCGGCTCATGTGGACTTGGGCTCAGCTGGGCTCAGCTCCCGCGCTCTGTGCACTGCGTGCTACTGGCTCCCAGACCACTGCGCTGTTCCTTCCTGCAGGGCTGCTGGGCTGTCCTCAGTGGGAGGTTAGACTCTCTGTGTTGTTCTGTGGGTGCTGGGGCTCCAGAAGTTTTTCAGAGTCCCCTTTTTACATAGTTTGGGGGGAATCTGGGGGCAGAATGGCTTGGATGAGCTGTTTCTACTCCGCCATCTTGGCTCCGCCCCACCAAATATCCCTCCTTTAAAGAGACCAAGAAGGTTGCCAAAAACATTTCCTTCATAACACCTTAGTGTTACAGGTAGGACAAGTAAGAACAACAGTGCCATTCTCATCTCTACTTCATTAAAGAGACATGATTGGATTATGATGAAAAAGAAGGCATGTGTTTTGGGAAGTGGCCACTCTGGGAACTTATTTTGCTTGACTATACATATTTGTTATAAGTATTTTGTTTTTCTTTCTTGAACAGTACCCTTATGCAAGCATACATACATTCATTTCCTTCAAGCAGAAATAGAGAAGGACTGCTAAATAAGGAGCAAAAAAGATAATGCAGTGTTGTAGAGGCAAATGTTTTTTTGTTCCAGGAGCAAAGAAAATCTTTATTTTAGCCCAGTGGTTGTTTTGGAGAAGAGTATAAAATTATAAGCAAATCCCTAATGAGATTAATCAAAATGGTAATTTAAGTACAAGATAACAAAACAGAGTTTAACACCTTTATCATTAACGAAACAGAGAAATAGATGAGAACAAGCATGATTTGGAACTTCTTGTTCTTTAACCTAAGTCAAATAATGTTGGCAAGTACTTCCTACTGTGCTTTCACCATTAGCCGTGAGGTACATGATAGAAATGGCTTCATCTTCACTCATTTAATAATAGTACTTTAAAGCTTTGAAAAAAATATAGTAACAAAACAGAATAATAGGAAATTGTACTTATCGAATTGGTCCAGACCCCAGAAGTGATCTAATACAATTTGTACCTAATTGCAGAATCCTTCTATAACATCTGGTAACTGAGACCTCTAATAATGATTCACTATTTTCAAAATATTTCATTAATTTTTACATAACACTATTAGGAAACTGGGGCTAAAGGAATAAACAAATTAAAAAAAACTTACAAGAAGATAAATTTTCCCCTCGGCAATTTCAAAATTTTGCTCTTACTTCTATTAACTATTGCTATGTATAAGCTTAATCTCTCTTCTTCATGGCAGCCCTATATAGAATCAAATAAACTGTCAATTCTCATAATGAATCTTTGCATCTCCATGCTAAGCATTCTTAGTTCTTATAATTCTTAATTTCAGATTCCCTCATGGGCAAAGACATACTTCTCTAGATACTCCTCAACTTGTCAATATTCTACAGTGTACTAATTATAACTAAATACGTATGGTCTGATTGGAGGGGAATCCACCAAATACAGCTTCACTATTTCTAAGCTTCTTTTAATGAAATCTAACCTTTATTAGATTTTATGTTTGTAAGTGGCATAATCTTGATTCTAAAGGAATTTGCAGTCCACTATAAAATTTCAGATCTTTTTCATATGAATTTTGCTCTAAGAACATTCTCATGATCCTATGCTTGCCTAGTATATTTTTGAAAACCAAATAAAGAACTCCAATTTATCTTTATTAAGCTTCATTTTATGGTATTTGTGCCATTATCATTATATATCAAGACAATATTGATTATTGATTCTTCTCCATACATATGCTATTTCTTCCTGCCTCAAGTTGAGTAAAAATGTTATAGGAATACAATGTATCATTTTTTAAAATCCAAGTTACTGACTTAAAAAAAAGAGGAGAACAGAGCCAAAGCTAGAAAAGCTGTTATAACAAGTAACCAGTAGGAAGTTATTGATAAGGGAAGTAAAAAAGCAAAATGAAGAAATAGATACACACATATTTATATACATAAGAAGGTTACATGATTTCCAACTGATTAAACATCGAGACTAATTAAAGAACATTTCAGGATAGAGTTTTTTTAGTAAATTTATAAAATATTGTGAATATCGAATTCAAGATGAAGTCCATTCATGTTTTTACCCAAGGTCTATATTAAAAGGGGCAACCTGGGGTGGCTAGATGGCAGAGTGAATAGAGCACTGGCCCTGAAGTCAGGAGGACCTGAGTTCAAATCTGGCCTCAGACACAAAACAAAAACTAGCCATGTGACCTTGGGTGAGTCACTTAACCCAATTGCTTTACCTTCCCCCCTCAAAAAAAAGGAAAAACAAGGAGGTCCTTTTTAAGCATGGGGTTCTGAGATTTCAACATTATCCCCCTTAATTCAGTTGAGTATGAAGTTGTTTACACTTTGCATTAAATGGAGTAAGGTAACTTCTTATTGACTTTACAGTCTAGAATGACCAAGAAAATTGTGTGAGATTATTTTGGAAGAATTGCTTTATTTTGGGCCAATTAAAAACACTCATATTTGTGAAATAAAAATTATCCACTTTATGAATCTTGCCTGGAACGTGGTTATTATCATGACTTTGCATGAAATGTGAAAATCTTATGCCTCTTTTGTTTTATCAGGTGAGGTATAGTCATAGCTTCATTTACTTATGATAACTGTGATTCAAAACTGCTTTTTATGCTTTTTTGTGAAATTGCCTATCATACAATATTATAAGTAGTCCAAAGAACTTCTAATACTTTTCTTAAAATACTAATCAGTATATCACCCATTAAAGAACTATGTTGGTTGCTGTTAAGTCATTTTACTTGTGTTCAACACTTTATGACATCATTTGACAGTTTCTTGGCAAAGATATTGGAGCTGTCTGCCATTTTATTTTCCGGTTCATGTTATAGATGATGCAACTGAGGTAAATGGGTTAAGTGAGTTTCCTAGGTGTAGCAGCAAGCACCCCAGCATCCCCAGGGTGACTGCCAACACAGATTCTTAGATCTGCTTTTCTATAGGAAAGCAACTCAAAATGGGTTAACAATCTTGCTTTAATCAATCAAATATATCATTTTTTTTTTTAAACAAATACTTTATTAACTTCTGTTTTACATCATTCATTTCTGCCAGATTTTGAGTTACAATCATTTTCCCCCCATTATTCCCCTACCCAACCTCCCAGAATAGCAGTCCCACAAGATATCACTTCCTCCAATCTGCTCTCTCCCATACCTTCTCCCATACCCCCATCGACTTTTCCATTAGAGGAAGATGAATCTTTGTGTCCCAATGCCTGCATATCTTATCTCCCAATTATAGGCAAAAGAGTATTAATAATAGTATTTATATATATATTTGAAACATTTAATGTTACGATCTTGAATTTCAGATCCATTTCCTTCCTCCCTTGTCACCCATTCCTTCTTGGTATATAAGTAATTCAGTATATGTTGTACATGTCTAGCTATGCAAAACATTATCATAGTAGATATATTGTACAAGGCTGCTTATAATTCCCTCCCACTCATCCCACCCCCCACCTGGTCCATTCCCTACATGATCCTGTCCCTCTTCTATAGTGGGTACTTCTAACCTCCCCTCACCCCAAGGATGCCCTCCCATCCATCATCTCTCCTCTCATCCCCCTTCCTCCTATCCTGCTGCAGGTTGAGATATCCCATTTAGTATGTATGTCATTTTCTCCCTGAACCAAATTCAATGTGAATGTGGTTTTGCCTTTTTAGCCTTCCTTATTCTCCCCCTCCTTTGCACCCACTTCCCCTACATGAGATAGTTTACCCTACCATGTCTCTCCCCATCTCCTCTTGCCACTTTCCTCTCTCACCTCATAATTTCATCCCTTGAGTACTCTCCCTTCCCAACAAAATCAACCTATGCCCTCTATCCATATATAACTGTAACCATATACACACACATTCACATATGTATTCGTATGACCACACCCCCTTCTTCCATTATTTTCATAGTGGAAAAGATATCATCAGTCACAGATATTGCTTTTCCATATAGGAATGTAAATAGTTCAACTTTGATAAGTTCCTTTCGATTTCTTTTCCCTGATTACCTTCTCAGGCATCTCTTACTTCTTGCGTCTGGATGTCAAATTTTCTATTCAACTCTGGTTTTTTCCTCAAGAATGCTTGAAAGTCCTCTATTCCACTGAATGACCATATTTTCCCCTGAAACAAAATACTCAGTTTTGCTGGGTAGGTGACCCTTGGGTTCATTCCCAGTTCTTTTGCCCTCTGGAATATCATATTCCATGCCCTTCGATCCCTCAGTGTAGAAGCTGCCAGGTCCTGGGCTATTCTGATTGTGTTTCCACAATATTGAAATTGTTTCTTCCTGGCTGCTTGTAGTATTTTCTCCTTGATCTGGGGATTCTGGAACCTGGCTATAATATTTCTGGGAGTTTTCTTTTTGGGATCTTTTTCAGGAGGTGATCGGTGGATTCTTTCAACCTCTATTTTGCCCTCTGGATCTAAAACATCAGGGCAGTTTTCCTTGAGAATTTCTTGAAGGGTGATTTCTAGGTTCTTTCCTTGATCATGGCTTTCAGGTAGTCCAATAATTTTTAAATTGTCTCTCCTGGATCTATTCTCCAGGTCAGTGGTTTTTCCCATGAGATATTTCACATTGCCTTCTAATCTTTCGTTTGTTTGGATCTGCTTAACAGCATCTTGATTTCTCATAAAGTCACTAGCTTCCATTTGCTCCAGTCTAACTCTGAAGGAATGAATCTCCTCAGTGAACTTTTGAGATTCTTTTTCCATCTGGCAAATTCGACTTTTTAGGGCATTCTTCTCCTCATTGCCCTTTTGGGCCTCCTTTGCCATTTGAGTTAGTCTATTTTTTAAGGTGTTGTTTTCCTCAGTCAGGCTGTTGACCCTCATTTCATACTTTTCCTGCATCCTTCTCATTTCTCTTTCCAATTTTTCCTCCACTTCTCTTATTTGATTTTTAAAGTCCTTCTTAAGGTCCTCTATGGCCTGCAACCCGCTCATGTTTTCCCCTGGGGCTTTTGGAGCAGGACTTCTGACCTCACAGTCCTTTTCCCGCTCTATGCCCCCAAAATAGGAGTCTAGGGTTGCATTTTTCTGTTTCCTTTGCCTTGGCATGTTGCCACTTAATTGCTTGACTTTTGGGCTTGTTGCCACACTATGGCTTTAAGGCCAGATAGAGGAATTTTCGTCCCGAACGTGTGGGGGGCAACTTCCGTTTCTGGCAAGCTGTAAACCCACCCACAACTTCCACCCTAGATCACAATCCAGATCCAGGGAGGTTAAAGCAAGAGCGATTACCCCCCAAGACTGATCGCTGGATCTCCCCACGATTTGTAGGCTGGGAGCCGGAAATGCCTCTGAAAACTACACAGTGGCGTGTCTCCTCAGCAGCTTCTAGCCCCCAGGGGAGGGAGCTGACGCATTCCCCAAATACAGGTCCCAAAGTCCATAGGACACTAACCTCTTACTTTGTCCTAGGCAAGTCTATGTTGATAATTCTGGCGTCTCCACAGTTCCTGGTGTTCTGGGGTTCCTCCAGCCGGCTGCTGGCCCTGCCGCCCTGGGGCTAAAACCTCGGCTCACGTGGACCTGGGCTCGGCTCAGCTCCTGCGCTCTGCGCGCTGCCGGCTCCCAGACCACTGCGCTGGTCCTTCCTGCAGGGTGCTGGGCTGTCCTCAGCGGGAGGTTAGCTTCTCTGTGTCGTTCTGTGGGTGCTGGGGCTCCAGAAGATTTTCAGAGTCCTTTTTTACATAGTTTGTGGAGAATCTGGGGGCAGAGAGGCTTGGACGAGCTGTTTCTACTCCGCCATCTTGGCTCCGCCCCCCCAAATATATCATTTATGTTGTTCAGGGGAAAAAGTCAGCACCCCGAACTTCAGAGTATATAGACAGAATTTACAGGAAAACAGAAAAGCATATCAAGTAGACAGACCCCCAACTATCTTGATCATTGCATCCATACCTAGTCAGTTACTAGAGAGGAAAGCATAAACATCTGGGTTTTCAAAGCCCGGGCACTCTCAACAGCTGCCCAGAGTCTCATTTGGTCATATCACACAACACTTCTCAAGTGAGCCCCAAAACAAAGTCTCACATCAAGGTTTATATAGCCTTCTCCAGGCTCAGAGAATGTACAACCCTCTTGAACCACTGCCCAATCACAGAGCATCTCCTGGAAAACAAGCCTCCCAACATATCCAGGTGCACTTAACCTAGGGGCAGGGAAGATCTTAAAAATTTACATTCCTAAATCACCAAGATTACACATTTAGTAAGTATTTGAGGCCATATTTAAACTTAGGAAAATGAGTCTTGCTGACTTCAGCCCCATCATTCTATCCACTATGCCATCTAAAATTATACTCTATGTATTTTTATTTCTCAAACTATATACATACATACCTTTATATGTATGTATGTATGTATGTATGTATGTATATATATGTGTGTGTGTGTATAGCTATATATATATATGTGCATATCTCTCTCCATATATATGCATATATATATGATCAATTACCAATTATTATCAAATTACCATTTTTACTATTAATAACAATCCCTCCATAATATAGCATTGTATCATAAATTTAGCACTGGATGAAACCTCTAAGGCCATCTAGTGTAAATTGCTCCTTTTATAGAAAAGAAAATTGATCCCATGAGAATTTCTGTGGATTTCCAAGGTCAAATAGTAGTAAATATAAGAGAGAGTATTTGAGCAATTTTACTCTATGACAAAGCCAGCATTTTACATTAAATTTCAAGACCTCCACAATTTAAATTAATTCCATGCAAATCTATTTCTTCTTTTGACTGAATAGTTTCTATCTGACTTAATAACCTTAAATCAGTTCCTTGTGTAGAAATTTTTCCTCTGTAATATTTGTTGTTCATACATTTATCAGTCATCTTTGACCAGGTATAGGCTAACCTAGTTGTTCTCAAAATCTGGGCGAAAACTTCTTGGTGGACTACTAACTTACATTTACCACAATTTATGTAATACTTTTTCATTTATCATTTTAAAAAATGGTAAAAGAACTGTTGGTGGATTTCTGCTCATGATTTGACTCTTTCTTCAATTGTGTTCAATTAGAAATAAAGCTGTAAAAGTAGAAATATTTTCTCAGTGGGGCAGATTCAAGATGGCTGAATAGAAACTACACCTCCATGGAGCTCCAACCCACACCACTTCAAATGTATGCAAAAGGGGGACGATGTACGACCTCTGGAGCTTCAGAACCCACAAAATGACACAGATAAGCTAATATCCCGCTGAGGACAGTCCTGCAGCCCAGCAAGGAATGGCCAGCACAGAACACTGGGAGCCAACAACATAGCACACTGAGAGCTGAGCCCAGGCCTGCATGAGTCACGGTTTTAGCACAAGGTCACACAGACCTGCAGCCAGCTGGAGGTACACCAGAACACCAGCAGCTTTGGAGTTTCGAAAATTATCAACATATAGATGCCTAGGACAATGTGAGAGGTCAGTGCCCTATGGACTTTGGAACTGGTTGGGAGAATGCATCAGCTTCTTCCCCTGGGGTCGAGAAGCTGCCGAGGAGTGGGTTCAGCTTGCGCCACATTGCCACCTTGCAGTTTCAGCTATATGCCTGTGAACTGTAGGGGGATCCAGCAATCAGCCTGGGGTTAAGCACTCTTGCTTTATCCTTCTTGGATCTAGATTTTGGTCTGGGGTGGAGGTCTTGGGATGTGTGATCAGCTTGCCAGAGTGTGTGGAGGTTTCACAGAGGCCACCCAATTAAAACCTCCAGAAGTTGAGAAAACCCTAACCTTTGGGACTGAAGTTCCTTTGGCTGGTGGCAAAGTCCTACTGTGGCAACAAGCCCAAAAATCAAGTAATTGAGTGACAACATGCCTAGGCAAAGGAAACAAAATAAACAGAAAAATGCAACATTAGACTCCTATTTTGGGGGCAAAGAGGATCAAAGCATGGAACAGGAAGAGAACTGTGGGGTCAGAACTCCTGCACCAAAAGTCCCAAATGAAAACAAAAGCTGGTTACAGGCTATAGAGGACCTTAAGAAGCAGATAAGAGAAGTGGGGGAAAATTGGGAAGTGAAATGAGACAGATGCAAGGAAAGTATGAAATGAGAGTCAACAGCCTGACTGAGGAAAATAACACCTTAAAAATAGTCTAACTCAAATGGCAAAAGAGGCTCAAACAGGCAATGAGGAGAAGAATGCCTTACAAAGCTGAATATGCTGTGCCTCTTAGATGTGTAGAGGAAATATTTTTTATCTTCATCCTTATTATAGATTCTAAATAAATGCTACATTTTTTATTGGAGGAGGGAAGGTAGGGCAATTGGGGTTAAGTTACTTGCCCAATTAATATTCCTTTCTAAAAAGCTTTTTTTAATGTAAAATATAGTATTATTGTGCTTATATGGAAAAATAATATATTTGACTAATTTTTTCATCAAAATTTTTGTTTCAAGAACATTTAATAATATATACTTTTTTTTTGCTTTTTGGGGAGCAATTGGGATAAAGTGACTTGACCAAGGTCACACGGCTATTTTTTGTGTTAAGTGTCTGAGGCTGGATCTGAACCCAGGTCCTCCTGACTCCTGGGCCAGCACTCTATTCACTGCTCCACCTAGCCACCCCACATTTAATAATAATTTGAAATTGAATTCCCAGGATGAAATAATTTTAGAATAGCCATATATAAATTGAAGAGAATTATGTTGGCTTAAGAAGTGGTTTCCTCCACCCCTCATCACAGAGGTAGTAAAATAGGAATAAGGAATTATGCATATACTTTAAGATATGTATTTCTTTTTACTTTGCTGACCTGCCTTTTTCCCCTTTCCTCTTAAAATCTTTGTAATTAGGGAAGGCTCACTAAAGACGAGAGGATGAGGGATATATATATATATATATATATATATATATATATATATATATATGTATATATATATATATATACATATATATATATGAAAATTTGAAATTATTTTGCATACAATTGTTTAAAAAGACAATAACCAAAGTCTCATGAAGATGGTCATAGCCTAAAGAATTGATGATTAGGGCATTGAAAGTTTTTTTTCCTTAAGTCTCCTTAAAACCAAGATAGTTCTTTATACTTTATCTATCTATCTATTATTTTTTTACTTTTTATTAGTTGTTTCATTTGTGTCTGAATCTTCATTACACTCTTTGTATTTCTCTTGGCAAAGGTACTAGAGTAATTGCAATTTTCCTTCTTTAGCTCATTTTATAGATGAAGAACTCAGGCAAATGGGGTTGAGTGAGTTGCCTAGGATCACAAAACTAGTATGTCATTTTGCGTTTGTCATCAGGAAGATAAGTCATCTTGATTCCAGACCAGACACTTAAGATAAGTGTATATACATTGTTTAATAGTGCATAAATAAAAAATACAGTTATAATTATTGATGGAAGAGGGATATTTTCACTTACAGAAAAATGCATTAAATGTGTTTATATATTCATAAATAACACAAGTAATTTCCTCAAATCTTATGTCTCTAAGGTGAAAAGAAAGTTAAACTTTTATTACTGATATTTACATATTTTCTTAAAGTTGGTAAAGTCTTTTAAATACATTTGTTAATTCATATATATATATATATATATATATATATATATATATGGAAATATGATCCAAACTACTTCTAATATTTCAGCACCAAATAACTCCACAACTTGGGCATAGTTATTATCAATAAAATGATATGTTTTTTACGGTACCTTTTTTTTCCTAAATCTAAAAATGAGAGTTTTTTTTTCCCATTTATATTATATTGGTCTTAATTTGTAGAATAAATAAATAAAATCTATGAATATCAACACTCCAAACTCAGCATGGAACTTCACCAAAAGAATAAATTCTGAAAGGAATAGTGACTACTGACTTTTTATAGGTCAAAACTTCAATAGTCAAGGGATTTTATTAGTAGTGAATTCATAAAATCAATATGCTTTTCTCAGAGCATACTGAATGATGAAAAGAAATAAGCAAATCTGACCTGCTGGCAAACACTCATTCAAATTTCAGTTCTTTCACATTTGAGTCATACAAATATTGATATTACATCCTATGATGTCTGCAGACAAGTGCATTCATTCTGATTTTAAGTCCCCCTCTTTTATCTTGGAGACTTTATTATGTGTTTTCTTCTGATCATTAGATTGACAACCAAATAATTAAAGACCTCCAACCAAATAGCAAACTTGTTGAAAATTTCTTTCTTCTTCCCCACTCCTAGGGAAACCACTTTTTGCGACATATTTGAAATAGTTCTTCATAGAATTATTTTTAAGACATGACTAGAAACCTAATTAATGGTTTCTATAACTAAAGTAGCCTCACTTGGATTTCTAAAACACTTTAAAAATGTGAGCCATGTACATGATTATAATGGCCACAAGAGAGAGAACATTAGTTATTCAAAAAAGGCATGTTTCTAACTTTAGTTTCACTAGATAGCTGAAGATTTGAGGAAGAATTCAGAAAAAAAGAAGACTTATAGTTTAGTAGCAGGAAAAAAATGTTTAAAAAGCTTCATTAGGAGGCTACATGTTCTCAATATATATGACAGCTTTATTGGTTTTATAACTATATTGTAGAGGAACTAAAGAGTTCCAGTAATTAATTACCTAGTTCACTTCAATTTAGTTTCTGCTAAAAAAATGCATGGTGTTTTTATTGTACTTAATAAAATCTAATCTATTAGGCAACACGATAGGATCTTAACATAATATATACAGAATCCATCTCTCCCTTAGGTTCCAAAATCAATTTATATGTAGATGACACCCATTTCATATATCCTTTAGCATAATTTAGTTTTCAGTTAAAAAAAAAACACAAAAGCAGCAGTTCTCCTTCATGGTAAACTACAAAAATATTAAAAAAATTAAGAAAACAGAATACGTACTTTTATTATATTACAGGAGACAATTTGAAGAACAATAATTGTGGAGCTCCATGGGGATAATATCTATCTTAGCATTCATATGAAGGCACTATAATTATTATTAATTCTTGATTAAGATTCAATGAGAGAATTTTTCCTGCTCTGTTTGGCCACATAAGGTAACATGGTAATGTCATTATTTGCAGTAGTTTTATTTTTTAAAAGGATACTGAGCAAATTTTGAAATATGCACAAATAACTAATTTGTGGCAGCAAATAATCTTTACTTACTTTTCTATTAATCCTTCATTTAAGAATACTTTAATTTATTTATCTATCTTCACATATTCATTCATTTGTTATTCAGTAATTAATTCATTTGTTTGTTAATGAAGTTTAATAAAGAAAAAAATATTTCCCTACCAAAATATTCAGTGCCATAGAAAGTGCTCAGAGCTAGGGGTTGGTAAGTGAGTACAATTCCCTGTGATGTACTAAGTCAGTATATTATCTCTCTATGGATGAGAATTGTAATTTTAAACTATTTATCCCTAATAGCTGTAAACTTGCTTTGCCCTTCAGTAATTTTTCTTTGCTTATGGAATGTTTACAGCAACATTAAAAATATTCTACATGTGTTGATATCTGGCATAGAGAATTTGAGTGCAGTTATCCTTAAACAATTAAAAATAAATATCTCATGGAATGCAATATAGAGACCCAAGGTGAGGAGGCTCCATCATATAGCCATTAAGAAACTTAAAATAACAATGCAATATTTTCAAGGAAATATATGATAGAAAGAGATGATGACTTGCTAATATGACTACAGTTATAGATGAGAAAGTTATCTGCCTTGATAAGGCAAAATTTTCTTCCTGTGTGCAAAACTGGACCTTTAGACTGAACCTCCAGGGATATTCTCCAGGGTAAAATAGTGCATTCAATTTTAAAACTTATTTTCCCACTTTTCTCACTGTCCCTTAATTGGTGGGTGAGTGAATACATTTTAACTGACCCATTTAATTTTTTAAGCATTAAACCTTGCTTGACATTCCCTTTGAATACCCAATCAGGAAATAGGGATTAGTATCTTTGTATCAGCTTGCCACCATAACCTTAACTTCCTATCACTTTACTTTTAACCTTACTCTTTAAATAGTACAAAAATTAATACTGCCATTGTTATATAATATGACATATACATTAATCAAACAATCAATGAATAATAGTACAAATTGCCATCAGGAACTTTACTAAACCTTCTGAAAGACATCTGTAAAGTAATGCCTACTTATATTTATATATTTCTATTCTATTGAGGAAGACTACATATGCATACTGGGGAATCATAGGAGCACTGATTTAGAACTGTAATCAATTTCAGAGGTTATATAGTTTAATGCTTTCTTTGTACACATGAGGAAACTGAAACACTAGGAGGTCATGACTTACCTAGGGTTTCATATATAGTAAGTATCTAAGGAAGGATTTAAACTGATACGTTCATGAATCTCTTGACCAGTCAAAATGATTTGCTTCCTGTTCCTCATAGACATCTTCCTTTTCTTTTTTTTTTTTTTTTTGTCTACATTGAGAGTTTATTTCCCCAATCTGAAAAGGAGAAGTAGTCAGGTGATTCCAAACCTGTTACCGAGGGCCTCCAGAGTTTGTGACACCAAACCAAAAGACTGGCGGCATCAAAGTGGGGGAGGGAGTGAAAGGAAGGGAGGCACAGGAGACACAGCTCCCAATCTGTGTGCGCTTGGTCCCATGTCTGTCTTGGCTAGGCCTTATAGGGTGAGGGTGGGCCCTGCTTGGGGATGGTGGCCCTGGATCCCATGGGAGTAAGAGGGGCCAGCTGAGCAGGGCCCCAGGTCGGCACAAATCAAGGCAATACGTAACTGACAGGCCAGGCACAAGATTCCAAGGCAGGGGCTGAGAGCTCAAGCCAGGGACAAATAAGGCTCAACCATTGGCTTTGTCCTTTGGGGGTCTTTGTTCAAATAGGCCTAGAGACTCCCTAGGCAGTAAAATTGCCCTGACCACAGGGAAGTGACTGGGATGAGGAAGCCAGAGCTTCTCCAGGTCTCCAGGGAGTGGAAAAACCCCAGCTTTCTGGAGTGTGGGGGTGGGGCACGGAAAGAAGGAACAGGTTAGAGATTTGGCAGTTTGGCTCTCACCAGTTGGGAGCAATTCCTGGAACCCTGGTCTGGGAGAGAGAGTAGGGCTAAGACCCACCCCGGACAAGCTAGGGAGAAGGGACAGCAGCACAGACAGACAATGCAAGTCGCTGTAATTATCGAGGGTGTTGGGAAGGTGGGGCTAGGGAACCACATGCTCATGCAGACACAGGGGAGCCAGAGGTTAGTGATTGGGGGAATGCTTCTCCCCACATAGCACACGTTCCACATGTTAAGGCATCATGGTTACACGGTTACAAACAGCAATGAATGAACTGACGGGCCCTAGATGGCCACACAGAGGGGGCAGGAGAATGGCCAAAGGTCTCTTCACTACCCGGATTATGTGGTGCACCCCCCCACCCCCACCTCCAAGGAGAAACAAGACATGATTGGTGGGGTTGCAGCAGCTGAGGGAAAAGAATTTAAATTCCTGTTGAAGCCCAGAACAGAGCCTCTTCCCTTTGGCCCAAGGGACGAACTGGGACTTGAAGGAAGTTTTAGGCCTTGGCTGAAGCCCCCACCTCCAAGCAAGATACTGGGCTGAAGCAGCAACAGGAAAAACAACGATTACCACCTGGGAGGTGGAAAGGGGGCCCAAGAAGACAAAAATGGGATCCCCCATCCAGAGGAGAAAGACCAGGGGTGTGAGAAGACAGTCAGGTGGGGGTGGGGACTCCCCTGTCAGGACTTGGGTATGGGATTAGGGATTGAGAAGGAAAGTAGGATGGGGATAGGGGGTTCAGGGTCAAGGTAGGGTTCTCCTGTGGCCACTGTCTGGGGATGCCTCCCTCCCTCCCTCAGGCCAGAGGTTCAGTCCTTCCACTCCTTTTTAATGGTGAGCTTCCACTCCCAGGAGAGATGATCCCTCTTGTCATCATCTGTGAAGCGAGACTTGATGTTGTAGATGCCTCGTGCCAGCATGCCCTTGGGAGCCTCCTCCACAGGGGTCAGGAACTCATATTCTTCTGCTCGAGGCCCATAACTTCCCACCATGTAGTCAGTTTTGTCAATCTTGACGCCTTTTCTGTAAGTGTGCTGGATGTACTTCATGCCTGATACAATCTCCCTATTCACCTGGAAGGAGATTTTTATCCGGTACTCCACACCCTCCTTCAGCACGAATGACTGTTTCTTGAAGCTCTCTAGGTCACCAGTCAGATCTAACTCCAACGGACCAGGTGCAGTGCTGCACACCAGTGTCAAGCGTGTCACAATGACATTAGGAGTATTAGGATCAGCAGAAACAGTCACACTGCCCAACAGGGCCTCTTTATACTTCCGTAGGCTCTCATCATCCTTGTCCAGCTCCTGGATCTCTTGGATGCTCTTCTGTGCTGGAGGCTTATAGTTGACAGAGTGTTCATCCTCCTCGTTCTCAGCTGCAATCTGAGCCAGCTGCTCTGCTGTAGGTTCTTGTTCTGCCATGCTCACCACCTAACTGGGCTTTGAAAACCGATGGATTCGATGCGTCCGCCGCCTCTCGCGCTTCCTCCCTCTGACATCTTCCTTTTCAATGTTTTTTTTTCCTCTACTTAATAGTATTTTGTTTTTTCATGATATGTAAAAATAGTTTTTGACATTTACATTTATAAGATTTTCAGTTTCATTTTACCCCTCCCTCCTTCCCTTTCCCCCTCTTTAAAATGGCAAACAATCTGTCATACGCTATACATGTACAATCATATTAAACATATTTCCACATTACTCATGTTGTGAAATATGAATCAGAACAAACAGAAAAACTACAAAAATGAAAAAAGGGAGAAAATAGTATGCACTGATCTGCATTCAGACTCCACAGATCTCTCTCTCTGGATACGGATAGCATTTTCCATCATGAGTGTTTTGAAATTGTCTGAGATCACTGTGTTGTTGAGAAGAGTTAAGTCTATCAAAGTTGATCATTGTACAATGTTGCTATTACTATGTACAAAGCTCTCTTGGTTCTGCTCACTTTACTCAGTATCAGTTCATGTAAATCCTTCTAGGTTTTTCTGAAATTTGATTGATCATTTATTATAGTACAATAGTATTCCATTACATTTATATACCACAACTTGTTCAGGCATTCCTCAATTGATGGGTATCCCCTAAATTTCCAATTCGTGGCCACCACAAAAAGAGTTGCTATAAAGAGTTTTGCATATGTAGTTCTTTTCCATTTTTTATGATTTCTTTGGAATACAGATCTAATAGTGATATTGCTGGATCAAAGGGTATGCATAGTTTTATAGAACTTTAATCACACTTCAAAATTTCTCTCTAGAATAATTGGATCAGTTTACAATTCTTCCAATAATGTACTCATTTCAATTTTCACACATCTTTTCCAACATTTATCATTTTGCTTTTTTGTCATATTAGCCAATTGGATAGGTGTGAGGTGGCACTTCAGAGTTGTTTTAATTTGCATTTCTCTAATCAATAGTGATTCAAAGAATTTTATATAACTATAGAAAGCTTTGATTTCTTCATGTGAAAGCTACCTGTTCATACATTTTGAGCAGTTTTCATTTGGAGAATGACTTGCAGCTTTATAAATTTGACTCTGAAGATAGATAGATAGATAGATAGATAGATAGACAGATAGATAGATATCCATATATATTTTAGAAAGGAGGCCTTCCTTTATAAAAAAACAAACAAACAAACACTGGTATTATAAATAATTTCCTATCATTCTACTTTCCTTCTAATCTTGTTTGCATTGGTTTTGTTTGTGCAAAATATTTTTAATTTAATGTGATGAAAATTATTCATTTTGCATTTCATAATATTCTCTATTACTCATTTTGTCATATTTTCCCCCTTCTCTATAGATCTGAAAGGTAAACTATTCCCTGATCTCCTAATTTACTTATGGCATCATCCTCCATGTCTACCCCACATAGACGTTATGAACTTATCTTGGAATATGGTGTAAGGTGTTGGTCTATACGCAGTTTCTGCCATACCATTTTCCAGTTTTTTCACCAGATTATTCTCAATGATGTTCTAATGGGAGTCCTATATTTCTACATTGTACTCCCTCCTTACTTTTGCTCCTTAGAATTCATAGATCAGCTAGTTTTTTCCTTAAAAATTAGAATTTTCTTGATGACCTCTGTCACTTGTTATGACAAAACAATTCTTTATATTTACTTTGTTTACATGTTGAATTTATTTATATGTGTGAGATGGTTCCACTCAATGGAATGTTAACTATGTGAGTATAGGAGCTTTTTTAATTGTTGCATGTGTATGTCCACCAACCATGAAGTTACTTAAAATTAATGATGCCAGGTATTAAACAAAAACATATGTAAATTTTTGTTTTTTTTAAATTAATGACTGGAATTCTGTAGAGAAAATGTGGCTATAGATAAAGATTTTCAATGAGATGATAATGTTTATTTTAAATGCTGTGTGAAAAGATGTTAACATCAGTAACCATTACGCATTGTGAGAAATGTAGCCCTCTGTCTTCTACAATATAATATATAAATACAGCAAATCTAAAAGAGCATATATCACATTTAGAAAAGTTGTCATAGTTTTGAAAGAAGGAGAGTGATAATTGATTGTTGTACCTGGCATTTCTAAAATAAATAAATCATTTTATAAGATTCATGACTGAAAATTACAGTCAGTTATAAGGATTTAAAGAGGTAAATAATGGTAAAATCTTTATTATTGATATGAACAAATTCATATTTTACTATTTAGTGAAGTAAATAGACATTTAATTAATTCCACATTGCCCTTTAGACAAAAAAATTGAATAAGGCTAATAAAATTGGACTCCCTGGATCATTTTGATTAGAATGCTTATCACTCTTTTATTATAAGTAAAGGATGAGATTAAAATTGTAAGAATATTTTAATTTTGAAAAAAATATTAGTACATTACTGTTACTTCAGTATTACAAACATGTAGTCCCTTACAAGATTTGGTATTAACTACATTTGTATATATTTGAGCATGGATATCAATGTGGTACTATGTCTACTTTGAGGAAGTTAGAAGAAATTGTAAATGGCCCAGTAACTTTCTGATGTTTTTTCAAGTACACAAAGGACTATTTATCTATTAACACTGAACATAGAACAAAATAAAATAAATGGGCATTAAAGTATAACAGGTTCAAATCAGTGTATATATTAGGAAGAAGTATTGATTAAAAAAAGGTACTATATAATAAAGCAGGCTCTCAAATGGGAATGAAAAGTTAAGGACCCAGACTTCTGGTGAGTATAAAATACTCTACCACCACCTTTGGAAGTGGAGCCAAGATGACAGTAAAGGTGAGGATTGCCTGATATCTCCCACAACCCCCTCCAAATACATTAAAAATGACTCTAAACCAACTCTAGAGCAGCAGACGCCCCCCTCCACGATAAAAGATGTAGTAAGACAAATTTCCAGCCCAAGAGCAGGCCTGGGGGAACAGAATCATTGGCAGCAGTGGTGTTCTCCAGACCTCTCAGCTCACAAACTCTAAAGATAACTTGGAAGGTTGGCAGGAAATGTCTGTCACACCAAGGTGAGACTGGAGCACAGTCAAGTACAGGCTGCTACAGGAAAGCCATGACCTCAGCAAAACAGGAGTAGACCTTTGGAATCACTGAATTAGCAGTGTCAACAGTTGCTTCCAGAGCCCTTAGGCCACAGAGGGAAAGGGAAATTGAACAACTGGTCAGAAGGAGAGTACAGGTATCTCTATGCACATGTTGAGGCAATATCTTGTTGCTTTGCCCATACTTGTACTTAAGTCACAGTACTGAGTGGCAGTCCCAGGGTGACGAGGAGCATTAGTACAGCAGAGCTTGTGACCACAGTCAATGAGGGACCATCTTCACAGTTCCAAGACAAAAAAGAGAACTTGTGGTTGCTCACAGAGCAGAATACAGGTCAGGAGGGGATTAAACATGTAACCTTAGATCCTACGACCTTCAAAGAAATGAAAACATATAGGTTCCTAGAAGTATCTCTAAAAACAGTCACACAAACACCCTGAAGTTTGGGAGAGTACATTCTCTACCCCAGAAGCAGAGCACTATTTTAACAAAGAGTTTAAAGTCAAGTCATGGGCTGGGAAATTGAGTGAAGAATGGAAAAAAATCTCAGTATAAGAAATTTATTATGTTGACAAGAAAGATCAAAATGCATACCCAGAAGAAGATAACAATCAAATTTCCTACATCTAAAACCTCCAAGAATAATAAGAACTGGTACTAGTCCATGAAAGAAGTGAAAAAAAAAAAGATTTTGAAATTCAAGTAAGAGAAGCAGAGGAAAAATTGGGAAGAGAAATAGAGTGATGCCAGAAAAATCATGAAAAAAAAAACATCAACAGCTTGTTACAAGAGACACAAAACAAGTGAATAAAATGACACCTTAAAAAACAGATTAGGTTACATGGTAAAAGAGGCTCAAAAAGCCAGTGACAACATGAATGCCTTAAAAAGCATAATTGACCAAATGGAAAAGGTGGTCTAGAAGCTCACTGAAGAAAATAATTCCTTAAAAATTAGAATGGAGCAAATGGAAGTTACTGATTTTTGAGAAATCAAGAAGCAGTAAAGCAAAGCTAAAAGAATGAAAAAAAAATAGAAGTGAATGTGAAATATCTCATTGGAAAAAAAACTGAACTGGGAAATAGATCCAGGAGAAATAATTTAAAAATTGTTGAACTATATAAAAGCCATGATCAAAAAAAAAGAGCCTGGATAACATATTTCAAGAAATTATTAAGGGAAACTGCCCTGACATTCTTGAAATAAAGGGTAATATAAAACCTGAAAAATTTCACTAATCACCTCCTAAAAGTGATTCCAATAAGAAAACTGCCAGGAATATTATAGCAAAATCTCAGATTTTCCAGGTCAAGGAGAAATTATTCCAAGCAACCAGAAATAATTCAAGTATGGTGGAACCATAGTCAGGATAACACAAGATTTAGCAGTTTCTACCTTAAAGGATCAGAGCTTGGATTATGATATTCTGGAGGGCAAAGTAGCTATTATTACAAGCAAGAATCACCTATCCAGCAAAATTGAACATAATCTTTCAGGGGAAAAATGGATATTTAATGAGATAAGATATTTTCAAGAATTCTTGATGGGAAGACCAGAATTAAATAGAAAATATGACTTTCAAATACAAGAATCAAGAGAAGCACGAAAATGAAAATTTTAAGGGACATAGAAAGGTTAAACTGTTTACATTATAACATGAAAAGATGATATTTGCAACTAAAAAGATGTTATTTAGAAAGAGTATACAGATACAAACACAAATGTATATGCATACATACACACATATATGCAATATACCTATACACACATATATGCAATATACCTATATACACATATACATGCACACACATATGTATACACATGCATATTCAGGGTAATGATATGAATTGAATATGAAGGAATGATATCTAAAAATAATTGAGCAGTGAGAGAGGAATGTACTAGGAGTAAGAGAAAGGGAGAGGTAGAACTGGATAAATTATCTCACATAAAAGAGGCAAGAAAAACTTTTTACAGTGGAGGGCAAGAAAGGGAAGGTTACCTCAAAGAGGAAATAACATACACAATCAATTGGCTATAGAAATCTATCTTACCCTATAGGTAAGTAGGAGGGGAATGGGAAAAGGAGGGGTGAAAAATAGAGGAAAGATTGGTGGAAGTGTTAATCAGAAGCAAAACACTTATTAAGAGGGACAGGGTGAAAGGAGAGAGAGAATAGAATAAACGGGGGTAGATATGATGGAGGGAAGTGGAATTAGCAATAGTAACTGGAAATAAATTTGAAACAAGTTTCTCTAATAAAGGCCTCATTTCTAAACATATAGAAAATCAAGTCAAATTTATAAAAATAATTGCCATTACCCCATTGATAAATGATAAAAAGACATGATTAGTTTTCAGGTAAAATAATAAAAGCTATCTATAACCATATTAAAATATTCTCACTACTGAGTGAAGAAATGCAAATTAAAACAATTATGTTGTATTACCTCATACCTATTAGATTGACTAATAGGGCAGCAAAGGTAAATGACAAATGTTGTAGGGGATGTGGGAAAAAATGAGACTTTAATGCATTGTTGGTGGAGTTGTGAACTGATTCAACTATTCTGTAGAGCAATTCAGAACTATACCTACAGGGCTTTAAAACCATGCGTACCCTTTGACCTAGGAACACCACTTCTAGGTCTGTTTTCCAAAAGAGATAAAAAAAGGAAAACAAAAGACCTATATGTACAAAAATATTTATAATAACTCACTTTGGGGTACAAATAATTAGGATTTGGGGTGATGCCCATCAATTGGGGAATAGTTGAACAAGTTGTGATATGTGATTATGATGGGATATTTTTGGACAATAAGAAAGACGAGGGGCAGCTAGGTGACACAGTGAATAGAGCACTGACCCTGAAGTCAGGAGGACCTGAGTTCAAATCTGGCCTCAGACGCTTAACACACTTAATAGCCATGTGAATTTGGGCAAGTCACTTAACCCCAATTGCTTTCCAAAAAAATAAAAGAAATGATGAGCAGTGTGCTCTGAGAAAAACCTGAAAAAACTGCAGGGGCTGATGCAGTGAAATGTACTGTGTAAAAGTAAACAACAATATTGTAATATGATCATCTGTGAATGAATTAGCTATTCTCAGCAATACAATGATCCAACACAATTCTAAAGGACTTATGATGAAAAATATCATACATCACCAGAAAAAATGGTTTCTGAATACAGATTGAAGTATACATTTTTTGGTCTATGTTTTATTTCCCAACATGACTTTTTTGGATAGGTTTCACACAACTACACATGTATAATCTATATCAAACTGATTGCCTTCTCAATTGGGGAGAGGGGAAGAAGGAAAATAGAGAATTTGAAGCAATTAAAAATGACTGTAACATGCAAATATATTAGGCAAAAATATTAAATGCTGTTAATGTTTTATATGTAACTGGGGAAATTTTTAAAGTGTTAAAATATATAATAAAAATAAAATTTATATTTTTTTAAGAAAGAAAATCCAAAAACAAACAAAAATCCAATTAAACCATTTATTGACCAAAGAAGAGATATATCTCTTAACATTTATTTCCAAACAACTTTAAAATAATGCCTAAAATCAAATTATTGAATGGAAGATCCAGCAAGAGGTCAGGGGGAGACATTTTTCTGACCTAAAAGAATTTAGAAATATTGCAGTAAAGGAGTGTGGCATTTGAGTGCATATTGTCCTGAAAGTACCAGCATTAGGACTTGTAGGCAGCAGTAATAAGCAACAGCAGCTCTCACCTTGGTCAGAAAGATATTACAGGGTATCCTTTGCTGGCATTTGCTTCAGCTGGTGATGATTGGCAACTTATTGGCCTTATGTAGTTCTTGGTATCAGCTCTCCAGAAGAGAGAGACATTTGTAATCAATCATAAGGCAACAGAGGGCCTTGGTCACAGTTCCAAGGCAGAGAGGAGTGGCTAGCAGAGAAAAGGAGATCTGGTCATATTTCTAGGGCTGAGTCATTCTAGCACTTACAGTAGCATGTGATCAGGCAACTCTACCTGGGTAAAGACCAGAGCATAGAACAGGAGAGCAATGACCACCCCTCTCTCTCTGAATCACACCACTTTGGAAGAACCATAACTTGCAGACCTAAAAGTGGCAGGATGAAAATACAAAACAAAAACAAACCTGAAGGTAAGGACAGTGCCTCTTCACTACTAGGTGAGCAGAGACCAACACTGACATAAAGTTCAAAGTCAATATATAGGCTGGAAAAATGAGCAAAAATAAAAATCCAAACCAAAATAATTTGATCATTATAAACTTTCTGTGGTGGCAGGGAACAATAACTCCCAAATTCAGAAGAAGACAACAATGTAAAGACAGCTACAACCAAAGCTTCAAAGAAAAAAATGCTAATTGAATATAAAACCAACAAAATATCTGAGTTAAAGAAAGGGGTAATTGGTAGAGGAAGAATTTGAAAAAGAAATGAATATGATGCTGAGAAACTATGAAAAAGTGAGCCAACATCTATGTTAAAAGAGTAACAAAAGTATTGATGAAATTAACATCTTAAAAATTAGAAATGGACAAACAGAAGCAAAACACTCTATGAAACATTAAGAATGTATAAAACAAAATGAAAAGATGAAAGAAAATGCAAAATAGTTCATTGGTAAAAATAGTAAATATAAAAAAAAGAAATCATAAAAGACTCAATAAAGTTACTTTCAATTCCTATATGGGAAGATAATACATTTAATTCTTTTGAACTTTATCATTATTAGGGCATTTAGAAGTAGTCAACATAGACTGAGGACACACATTTAAGTTGATTTTGTTGGGAAAAATAATAAAGATTAAGAAAGAGAGGGAAAAGAGTGATGTGAGAGATAGAATGAAGAATATTATCTCACATAGAAAGGATCAGTTTTTACAAAGGAGGGCTAAAATGGAGTGGTTAGGAATTCTTGATCCTAATTTTCATTGAAACTGGTTTGAAGAACGAAGATTATATAATGTAAATAAGTAAATGCACATGTAAATACATATGCATGTATGTATTTACCTATTCTTTGGTTTGTTTTTCTTTTTGGAGGGGGGAAAAGCAGGGCAATTTGGGTTAAGTGACTTGCCCAAGGTCACACGGCTAGTAAGTGTTAAGTGCCTGAGGCTAGATTTGAACTCAAGTCCTCCTGACTCCAGGGCAGGTTCTCTATTCACTGTGCCACCTAATTGCCCCTGTATGTACATAATCAATTGCGTATAGAAATCTTTCTTACTGAAAAGAGTAATAGGAGGGGGAAGAAATCAGAGAAGGGAGAAGGGTTAAGGCAAGGATTAATTAAAATGGGCAGTGGGCAGTAGCAGAATAGACTTTTGAGGAGGAACAAGATTTAATAGAGAGAGAGGTTAAAAAGAAGAAAATATGAAGGAGGAAAGTACACAATAATCATAACTGTGAAAGTTAATATAATGAGCTCACCCATAACTGGAAGTTAATAGAAAATGGATTAGAAATAAAAAAAAATGCTGTTTACAGGAGATTCACTTGAAACTGAAAGATACCCTCAGAGTTAAAATTAGGATATGGAGCAGAATTTACTTTACTGCTGCTGAGGTAAAAAAAAAAAAAAAAAAAGGTGGTGAAGCAATTATGATCTGAGCCAAAGCAAAAGCAAAATTAGGACAAACTGAAAGAAAAAACCAGGGAAACTACATTTCCTTAAATAGTACCATAGAAAATGAAAGTAGACAGACAGACAGATAGATGGATAGATAGATAGATAGATAGATAGATAGATAGATAGATAGATAGACAGACAGACAGATAGATAGATGTGTGTATACATATATATATTAGTGTATATCTATACATATATATTTATGTGTCTATGATAAAATATTCCTCTTTTCTTAAATATATAGGGAACAGAGTGAGATTTATGAAAATAAAAGTCATTCCCAGTTGATAATTTATCAAAGGATATGAATAAGCAGTCTGCAGAAGAAAACATCAAAGTTTTCTAAAGTAACATAAAATGCTATAAATCACTATTGATTAAAGAAATGAACATTAAAACAGCTGTGAGTTACCATATCATACCTATTAGGAGTGACAAATGCTGGAAAGGATGAAGGAAAATAGGCACACTAACTGTTGGTAGAGGTGTAAACTGGTCCAACAATTCTAGAGAACAATTTGGAACTATTTCCAAAGGTCTATAAAACTTCATATCCTTTGAGTCAGCAATACCACTCATTATCAGGTCTGTACTCCAAAAAACATCATAGAATAAAGGAAAAGAAAAATATGTATAAAATTATTTTAGCAACTCTTACTATGGAGGCAAAGGATTGGAATTTGAGGGCATATCCATCAATGGCAGAATAACTGAACATGTTCTGACATATTATTGTGGTGGAATGTTATTATTCTATAAGAAATTATAGTGGAGGGATATTTTCAGGAAAACAAGGCCAAAAATGAAACCAAAATAAAACAAAATATGTGAAGGACTATGTGGTGAATGTGCTAAACAGAGTGAAGTGAGAAGGAACAGGAAATCACTGTATACACTAACAACAGTATTGCAATGATGATCAACTGTAAAAGACAGCTACTCTGATCAATATGATCCAAAAAAATTCCAAAGGATTTATTATGAAAAGTGTTATCCACTTGCATAGAAAGAACTGAAGAATTCTGAGAGCAAATTGAAGTAGTGTTTTCATTTTATTTGTCTTGTTTTTTTACATGATATGGCTAATCTGGAAATAAGGTTTTCATGTTTTCAAAATTATGATAGATATTATATATTTTTGCCTTCTCAGTATGTGGAAGAAGGGTGAGAATGAGAAGGATAATTTTTAACTGTCTTTTTTTTTCAAAAAAAGAATTAAATAATTAGTTAACATTTTGAAAATGAAATAAATTTCTTAAAGCAACAGAAAAAAAAAACAACATGTGTATGTTATGGGCCATTTATTATTCCCTATGTTTAAAACTATCCAATTATTTTAACAAAATGTCACGACACAAATTTCAAACAATGTGAAAGGGAGCTCCAAACAACTTCTGGAGCCACAGCACCCACAGAACAGCACAGAGAAGCTAACCTCCTGCTGAGGACAGCCCAGCAACCCCTGCAGGGAGCCGCCAGCGCAGCACTCTGAGAGCAGGCAGCACAGCACGCAAGGAACCAACAGCGCAGCCCGCAGTGCCGAGCCCAGGTCTGCGGCTTTAGCCCCAGGGCGGCCGGGCCTTCAGAACCCCAGAACACCAGCAATTGTGGCGACTCCAGAATTATCAGCACAGATATGCCTAGGACAGAGTGAGAGGTTAGTGCCCTATGGACTTTGGGACCAGTATTTGGGGAACACGTGGCTTCCTCCCCTGGGGGCAAAAAGCTGCTGAAGAAACAGCTGCACAGAAGTCATTTTGCAGCTTCAGTAGTGGCTCTAGCTCCTGGTCTGCGAACTGTAGGAAGATCCAGCAATCAGTCTGGGGGTTAATCGCTTTTGTTTTAAACTGCCTGGATCTGGATTGTGGTCTGGGGGGGAAGTTTGGGGTGGGTATCCAACTTGCCAGAGTGGGTGGAGGCTTTACAGAGGCCACCCAACTGGCGAAAGTTGTGAAGACCCCACGTTTGGGCGGAAGCTCCCCTGTCTGGTGGCAGAGTCCTACTGTGGCAACAAGCCCCAAAATCAAGTAATTAAGTGGAAATATGCCTAGGCAAATGAAACAAAATAAACAGAAAAGTTCAACATTGGACTCCTATTTTAGGGGCAAAGAGGCTCAAAGCATGGAGGAGGACTGTGAGGTCAGAACTCCTGCACCAAAAGCCCCAAATGAAAACACAAGCTGGCTACAGGCCATAGAGGACCTTAAGAAGCAGATAAGAGAAGTGGGGAGAAATTTGGGAAGAGAAATGAAAAAGATGCAAGAAAAGTATGAAATGACAGTCAACAGCCTGACTGAGGAAAATAACACCCTAAAAAACAGACTAACTCAAATGGCAAAAGAGGCTCAGAAGGGCAATGAGGAGAAGAATGCCTTAAAAAGTCAAATTTGCCAGATGGAAAAAGAATCTCAAAAGTTCACTGAGGAGATTCATTCCTTCAGAGTCAGACTGGAGCAAATGGAAGCTAATGATTTTATGAGAAATCAAGATGCTGTTAAGCAGATCCAAACAAATGAAAGAATAGAAGGCAATGTGAAATATCTCATGGGAAAAACCACTGACCTGGAAAATAGATCCAGGAGAGATAATTTAAAAATTATTGGACTACCTGAAAGCCATGATCAAAGAAAGAACCTAGAAATCATCCTTAAAGAAATGCTCAAGGAAAACTGCCCTGATGTTTTAGACCCGGAGGGCAAAATAGAGGTTGAAAGAATCCACAGATCACCTCCTGAAAAAGATCCCCAAAAGAAAAATCCCAGGAATATTATAGCCAGGTTCCAAAATCCCCAGATCAAGGAGAAAATACTACAAGCAGCCAGGAAGAAACAATTTCAATATTGTGGAAACACAATCAGAATAGCACAGGACCTGGCAGCTTCTACACTGAGGGATCGAAGGGCATGGAATATGATATTCCAGAGGGCAAAAGAGCTGGGATTGAAGCCAAGGGTCACCTACCCAGCAAAACTGAGTATCTTGTTTTAGGGGAAAATATGGTCATTCAGTGGAATAGAGGACTTTCAAGCATTCTTGAGGAAAAAACCAGAACTGAATAGAAAATTTGACATCCAGACACAAGAAGCAAGAGATGCCTGAGAAGGTAATCAAGGAAAAGAAATCAAAAGGAACTTATCAAAGTTGAACTATTTACAGTCCTACATGGAAAAACAATAACTGTGTTTGATGAAACCTTCCTCATTATGAAAATAATTGAAGAAGGGTACATGGCATATGTTCACAGGTATACATGGATAGAGGGCACAGGTTGAATTTGATGGGAAGGGATGATTATTATTTTTTTTTTCTTTGGAGGGCAATTGGGGTTGGGTGACTTGCCCAGGTTCACGTGGCTGGGTTTTTGTTTGTGTGTTGGGTGTCTGGGTCCAGATCCAAGCTTGGGTCCTTCTGGCTCTGGGGCTGGCTCTCTGCTCGCTTCGCCACCTAGCCGCCCCAAGGAAGGGATGACTCTTAAGGGGTGAAGTCAAGAGGTGAGGGAGGAAAGTGGCAAGAGGAGATGGAGAGAGACAGGGTAGGGCAAACTATCTCATGTAGAAGAGGCAAGGGGAAGTAGTTGCAGGGGAGGGGAAGAACAGGAAGGAAAAAAGGCAAAAGCATATTCTCATTGAAGTTGGCTCAAGGAGAGAATCACATACATACTAAATGGAATATCTTACCCTCACTCTCCTGAGTAGGGGAAAGGGGGATGAGAGGGGGGATGATGGAGGGGAGGGCATTCTGGGGAGAGGGGAGCTTAGAAGTACCCACTATCAAAGAGGGACAGGATCAAACTAGGGAATGGACCAGGTGGGAGGTGAGACAGGTGGGAGGGAAATACAAGCAGTCTTTTATAATATATCTACTATGGTAATGTTTTGCATAGCTATGCATGTACGACACATGCTGAATTGCTTATCTTCTCAGAGGGAGTGGGTGACAGGGGAGAAAGGGAATGGATCTGAAAATCAAAGTTTTAAAATTAAATATTTCATAAGATGTCCAGGCAGTGGGGCTCAGAGATTCACCTTGCCCTAATGGCAAAGTCGAAGGGGGTATGGGAGAAGATATGGGAGAGAGCAGATTGGATGAGGGGATATCTAGTGGGACTGCTATTCTGGGGTGGTGGGTAGGAAAATGTAACTCATAATTGGTGGAAATGAATGATGTAAACCAGAAGTTAATAAAGCATTTGTTTAAAAAAAAAAAGAAAAAAAAAGAAAAAAAAACAAAATGTCACAAATTAGGAGTTCTGGAATGTTATTTTCATCTCTCCTGAGGAGTTTAAATATTGAGTTAAATATTTAAATTTGTTTTCTTCTTGTAGGTTTGACTTCCTCTTAAGCAGACTTGCCTGCATTACCATTCATGCATAATATTTCAAAATCTTCATTATATGAATCTTATTTCTTATGTCTAAGAAAATACTAATTATTTTAAAATTACCATAATGTATTATACCTGTGATTAACTTTATTGTTTTACTTCTAATTTTTTTTGTTGCTATTGTTCCAAATGTTTGATCAGTTTGGGCATCTTCCTTTGATTATTGAGCAAATCATAATTATGCAGTACTGTTTTGTAGATATGCAGAAAGTATCTATTTTTTTCAGAATGAAATAAGTAGGACCAAATGTTTACGTATGTATACACACACACACACACACACACACACACACAGAGGCAAAAACAATGTAATTTATAAGATCGGTAACATATAGCATCTAAGTCATTGAAAAACCAATCTTTTTTTTTTAAATAACACAGCGTTTTTAAACATTTATTAAGCAATGATGTGTAATGGGGAATATGATAAACTCTTGAGAAAATAGAATAAAACATGGTTGTTGTCCTTTATTAATGTACATTCTAATGAAAGAGGTAGATTTAAATGATTAGGAAATTGAATAATATATAAAAAAAAAAAAACTGGGAGAAGAAAGCACCAGCTGATAGTGGGGACTGGGAGAAAGTGTTGATTGCCCTGGAAGGAATCTCAAAGAAAGTGATATTTTAGCTGTCTTGAAAGAATCCAGTGAAAACAAGAGGCAGAAATAGAGTGCAGAGGCTTCCAGGCATGGTATATATTCAGTGCAAAGATAGGGAGATTTGAAAGTGAGTGAAAAAGGAGGTACTTTGAGAAGATATTTGAGTGATCTGAAATGAGAAAGATAAGACAATGGGAAGCTCTCAGAATAAGGGCTAATTTTTTTTCAGTAAAATACGAGGTAATATCCTCAGCTAGAATGATGGGAAGAGAAATATTTTTGTTGATAACTATAGATTAGAGAGATATTGAATATTTGTTGTGCTGTAATCAGAGCCCAATTGATATTGTATAACATAAATTTGTAGGGGGATGTCAGTATGGTACCATGATTTCTACCAGTTCCATTTAGAAACAAGACATGTCGCTCCTCTTTTCAGAGTAGAAATGGAAAAATGGATAAAAGAATTGAATATTTTATCTGAATAGTTTATCTAAAGGCCAATGTATGATGCATATTTGCTTTATTGATTTGATAGAGAAAGAAACAAAGACAGACACAGAGAGAGACAGAGAAATATATAGAAATGCATATAACATTTATGTGTTTTCATTGCTTCATGAATAGACTATTCTCATAAAGATTTTATGGGATGATAAAGTAGACATACTTCTCTACTTATTAATGACTTCTTGGCTCTGTTATATTTATGAAAGCACAATCCATTATTTTTTTCCATTCTTTTGGAATTTCACTCTCTTTAATGAAGGTTAGAGATTTATATATGAATCCTTAATAAAATTATATTGCTTCTAGAATGTATTTATTTTAAACATACTGCTGAAGTGCAACTATAATTCCTGACTTCATCTGATTAGCTCTCATTGCTACTTCTTCATGTAGTATATTATTAATGGATTGAGATGATAAAGTCCAAACAGTAGATCCATAGATTACTACTTACAATGATGGATCACTATAAAAATGATGATAGGTCTTTTATTTTTTAAAATTAAAAAAAAAGGTGCTTCCCCACCAAAACCCCTGTAAATATTTTTTTCCCTATCACATCAATCAATGCTGAAACTATAGTATGTTCAAACCATTGTGTCACTTCTGCAAATAAGGAGATAAATGTACCTTTCCATGCATCTTCATTGGAGCCAACCTTAATAACTATAGTTGCATAGAATTCTGTTTAATTTTTTTTATTTATTGTTTTTCATTTATTTAATTGCAGTCATCATTTAAATTGGTTGAATGGTTCTGCTTAGTTTTCTATGAATCAGCTTATTTAAATCTTCACATACTTCTCTGTATATGTCATATGAATAGCAAGAGAAAATAGATCTGTGATTTCATTGATGTAGGAGACTCTTTACATTATGACAGCTTGGCATCTTCCATTCAATTTACATTCTTTGAAAGTTGCCTAGGGTAGACATATCTGGGAAATAACTGAATATATCCCACGACACACTCAAGGTTGGTCTAAACCAGATTAAAATGTAATTAAAAGTAATTAAGAAAACAAATCAAAAGATAGACTATATAGTTAATATTACATTTTAAAACTAAGCCAATATATAGCCAACAGGGATCATTATTTATAATCTATCTAGTTGCTCCCATTTGTATTTGCATTTGATAATACTTGCCCAGAGCACAAAAGAGTTAAATGACTTTCTCAGGTAGTAGGAGTCAAAGGTACAACTTGAAATAAGGTCTTCCAAACTTGAAGGCTATCTTTCTATCTACTATATCATTCTATCACCTTTTTGTCTTTCATTTTTTTATAGCACAGAAGTATACATTATACTTATGTTCAACAATCTATTTAACCGTTCCTACTTCATTTACAAGAAAATACAATTCAGTCCTTCACATATTAATGCCATAATTTTCATATGTATATATATGCATATATATGCCATATTATATTTGAATAGTTTATCTAAAGGCCAATGTATGATGTATTTTTGCTTTACAGTATGTGTGGGTATGCATGTATAATGTGTGCATATATATGTGTATTTGTGTATATGCATATGTGGATGCACATATATGTATATGTGTATGCATGTGTGTGTATTGTATGTAATTAGAGTAAGCAGTAGAGGATGACACCTTAGTTTCAAACTGTAATTAGTGTTTCCCTTTACCTATAATAGGTAAGTTTTGAAAAAGGGAGGAGGTAATGAGTTCAGGTTCAGGCATGTTGGATTTAAGATGTCTAGTGGACATCTGGTTTGAAATATATGAAAAGTTATTGAATATTCAAGAATAGAGGTCAACAGAGAAGGATGGATAAATAGATTTAAAAATCATCAGCAAACAGATGGTAATTGAATTCATGGGAGCTGATAAGACAACTGAGTGAAATCGTATATTGGGAGAAGTGAAAAGAATGCAGAACAAAGCCCTGTGGGATACTCGTGGTTAGCAGGCATGACATAGATTATGAATTGGTACAAAAAAATTAAATTAAAAAAAAAGACTAAGAAGGAGTGGTCAGATAGGGGAAGTGAGAATCTGGAAGGATGTTGTTACAAAAATCTAGATAAGCAAATATTAAGGCACAGAGGATGGCCAAGAGAGTCAGACTGCAGTGAGGTGAAGAAGGATAAAGACTGAGCAAAGCCTATTAGATTTGGTGATTTGAAAATCGTTAATACATTCTAGAGAACAGTAACAGTCATAAGACAGAATGAAGAGAGTTAAGAAGAGTATGAGAATAAAGGAAATAAAGATGCTAGTGTAGACAGCCTTCTCAAGGAGTTTAGTTACAAAAGAGATACATAGTGAGAAAACACATAAGGATGGATGGATCAAATGGGGACTTTTTGAA
Source organism: Gymnobelideus leadbeateri (assembly GCA_011680675.1). Lineage (NCBI taxonomy): Eukaryota > Metazoa > Chordata > Mammalia > Diprotodontia > Petauridae > Gymnobelideus > Gymnobelideus leadbeateri. The sequence continues at coordinate 55,011 of WOXC01007885.1, forward strand.
CTAGTGGAGGCATGGGCATGTATAAAGATAACAAGAAAGCAAGATAAAGAAATATAAACACATTCATAGAAAGCAGACAAACAGCTAGTAAAGAAAGAGAGATTAATGATAAGTGAGGAACTGGGAATGATAGAGAAGTCAATCTTCTGGGAAAGAGGGCATAAAATGGAATCATTTGAACATGGTTGGAAAAGAGAAGGTCTATCTTACTCTGTGAAATAGAAGAGAATAAGTTAGTGGTGGAAGGCATCTCAGTGATATGAGATGAGGAGAAGCAGAGAAGAGACAGCTCTCAGTAAAAAAAAAAAAAAAAAAAAAAAAAGCTTTGACTTATTCACTAAATTATAAGGCAATATTCTCAATTAAGAAGATTGGGGGAAGCAACATCACAGAAAATTTTAAGAGGAAAGATATTTGGAAGAGCTCCTATGGTGAACAGTACGGGGACTTAATTAGGGAGATGTAAAAAAGAGGTTGTGCAGCTTGGCTGAAAATTGAATAGAGTGCCAGGACTGGAATAAACTCCTCTTCCTGAGAGCAAATCTGGCCTCAGACCGTTACTAGCTATGTGATCCTGGAAAAGTCACATAACTCTGTTTACCTCAGTTTCATCATCTGCAAAATGAGGTGGAGAAGTAAATGACAAACCAATCCAGTATATTTAGCAAGAAAATCTCAAATAGGGTAATGAAGAGTCAGAAACAACTGAAAAATGACTGAATAAAGAGGTATCCCAGCACTATAACCTGTAAGTAAGGTTAGATTCTAAAACTTTTAAAGGAGAATACAGAGTCATGGGTTTATTAGATGGATTCTGAAGACAATTCCAAATCTGAGACTATGATTTCATAATTTCTACTATTTTATATAGAAATATTGTAGGAAATTTGTGCCACTTGAGAATACCAATGACTTGACCCTCATAACAAGCCTCATAATGAATGATCATTCACTAGAGAGAGCAATAAATAAAATACAAGAGCTTTAATATTGTAGTAGCAATAATCAGGGAAACAACTTAAAGTCAAATTTCTGGCAACTTTAATAGTTTTTCTATTTATATATAATTAAAATGATAATGATACAACTAGCTGAAGAATATTAAAAGTTGCCTACCTAGTTTTAAAGATACACAGAAATCCATTTGACTAAGTAAAGTTTGATTTTTTTTTTTTACTGGAGAAATTTTTACTACATGTATTCAGTCCATTAAATTACTATCATATTAATGTTAGTCATTTATCATTGAATAAAAATGTTTTAAAAATCATTTTCTACTCAAATTATATGAATTTAATTACTACCAAATTGGCAGACATATACAAATTCTTATTAAACAGAGCAGATTACATGAGTTGGGTGCTTATTTCCTACATTTCAACTTAATTCTTAAATAGTAGCAGCTAATACTATAAAGTATTTATTTTTGAATAAAATAACCAAAAAAGGTATTAGAACAGAAAAATTGAATTTCTTTCACTTATGACATTAAAAATTAAAAGATGCAGAGAAATCACCTTTACAAATATTCATTTTTTCTTTAAGGAAGAAAATAAAATTTAAAATATTATTAAATATTAGAAAATATCATTCCATTTAACATACAAAATGATTTAGAAATATTACAAAATTATACAGTGACATCACAGAAAGTTGTTGAACAGGAATTGTGTAGGAATAATGCCTGTAATTCCAATTCTTATAGTGATTTTAATGGTGCATATTATTAAATATCTAGTTTTCAAAAAACTTCACAAACCAGCAAGAAAATAAATGTGTTTCTAAGTGAAGCTATATATAGGGTAATTCCCCACAGCGAAACTAGATCTTAGAACCCTCAAATACTTCACCTCTCTTAACAATTTCCAGAATACCTTGCTTTTATTCATACATTTAACATCCCAATCCGTTTTCAAGACTTCCTGTATTTCAAATGAGATAATCAATGTAGAAAGTTTTGCTGTATACTACTACATAAATGTGATTTATTATTATTTTAACATAATTACTTTGAACTCATCTGAAAGTCAGTAAACATTTTTAGGCACCTCCTATGTGATAGGCACTGTGCTAAGTGATGGACATCTAAAAATGAAAAGAAAACTCTATCTGATAGAGAGAGAGGGAGAGAGAGAGAGAGAGAGAGAGAGAGAGAGAGAGAGAGAGAGAGAGAGAGAGGATATAAACAATCATGTTGAAGAAGCTAAATACAAGCTATATTGGAGATCAACAGAGTAAAAGCATTAGCATTAGGGAGGGATCAAGTAAACTATCTATAGAATGTGGGATTTTAGCTAGGACTTGAAGGAATCTAGGGAATCCAGGGGGTTCAGATACTAAGGAAGAGCACTGAGGCATGGGAAACAATCAATGAAAATGCCTAGAGTCAGAGGTTGCAGTTTCTTATTCAAAGAAGAGCCAGGAAACCAATGCTATCCTATTGAAGAGTACATATGAATGACATGGTGAGAGGGAAGGGAGTTTGTAAGATTTAAGAAGATGCTGATTATAGAAAAAATTATTCCAATCTTATTTGATGGGTTTCAAATAGAAATGATTCCTATACAAGTTATTCTTCTGCTATAACACTATTTTGCTTATTGTTCTCTGGATTACAATATAAGTAATAATAACAACGTTATATAACCCTTTAAGTTTTGAAAAGTACTTTACAAATAGTATCTTATTTTATCAGCATAATAACTCTGGGCATATGTTCTATTGTTATTCCCATTTTATAGATAAGATAGGTTAAATGCCAGCTTCATGCAATTTTATAAATTTATTAAGGTGTTAGTGCATTTTCTTTAGCTTACTTGAAAGCATGTTTGATAAAATTTTTGAAGCATCTTGTTCGCACATTTTGATGTTTTCAGATAGGTCTCATAATTTTGAAAGCATTTCCTCCAATGCAAGTTGTATATTATGAAAATTTTATGGTAATATTAATTTAAAATACTCCTCTTTAGCTTTTTTGGATCAGCTTTTTGTATAGTTGCTTATGGGTAATAGTTCTTTGATAATGTTCAGTTTCTAGTATTATTTATTGGGTGAGTTTAAGTCTGTATTTGTAGTAAAATATATTGATAAAGATTATGATTATGAAGGTGATAAGCAAGATTATCAATATGGTTCACCCATTCATATTCTCACTTAACCCATCCCATTCCCTCCAAAATAATTAGCTCAAAGCATCCAAAATCCCTTCTGTCTTTGTCTTGGGAAGTTCCCACAAAGCTTCTCACATTCTTCCGCAGGCTGCTTATAACATTTTACATTTGACTTTGCATCAGCCTCCATCCACCCTTCCCCCCACAAATCGAGTTCTTATTCCTAAGTCTCCCTAGGATTCAATGTGTCAGCCTAGGATCTAATCATCAGACTTCTGGCTTCTGTCTTCACCACAGGTCCTTGACCAGGACTCTAGAAGACATTTCCAAAATGGACTCACCAAAGTTTCCAGCAACTTCTTCCTGTCTAGACTACATGTAATGTACCTTTGTTTGATCCTGCCTGTTATATGTTGGACCTACTGTGCACTACACAATTCACCAATATTACCTTCAACAGATTCAGTAAACTATCCTTGTAGGAGCTTTGAACAGTCTAATCTGTTCCCTTTACTGATGTACTTCTTTCAAGTAAAAGATAATCTTCTTCAAATCATTTCTCAATAGTTACCATATGCCTAGTCTATTAAATTCTGCTATCTCAGTGATTCTAAAACATAAGCTGTCATTGTACAAACCTTACATATCCCTCCTGTTCATTCAATTATTCTTATCTTCCATAATACCACACTTCTGAAGTCCCAATTCAGACCTCTCTACCTTTTCTAATGTGATCTCTGGAATGACTGTTCTATACTGTAAGAACTTGATTTCATCTTAAATGACTTAGTTTTTCTTTTCTCATTCCTTTCATCTTCATCCTTTTCCTATCTTATATTTGATGACATGATATCCTTGGCCTCCCTGTTGATCACTTGGACTTTCACACTGACACAACTCACTGGTGGTGTTGAGGTACTTGGAATCTTCCATGTTCCATATTGACAGTTCATATTTCCCTCTATCACCATCAATAAGTAACTTCTCCATTTTTGAGGTACCTTAAATTTATCTTTACCACCCAATCAAAATTCTGGTAGCTGTTATAAAAGACTTTCAGAATACCCTCTTTTCATTAATGAGCTCAATGATCAGTTTCTTACTGCGTTCATAGAAGTGGATTTCAACAAACATATCAATACTCAACCCAACACTCTTATTTCCAAGTTCCTCAATTTCTACATTTCCCAAACCTTTTCTTCGACCTCACCTCAGCTGTATGCAGAGATGGTCATTCTCTTGATCTTGCCATCATTCGCAAGTGATTCACTTCTATTTTCATAAAACATAAAATTCACTTATCTATATAATTTGTCATTACATATTTCCTTCTGCCTTATAACCAGAAACAGCCTCCCATAACTTATCACTGAACATGCCCTGCTAAACCCTGGCATTGCATATTTCCCAAATCTGTTCTTTAAATCGTATGCTTGTTTTACTAAAGAAGGGAGAAAATTATGAACCCATGTTGACTGTGTCCATTAGAATATATTTTCATAATCTAAACTGAGTCTCTATTATAGACAGTCTTGGTAAACAGATATAATTGATTCTCTATCCCACCTACCACAGCATTCCTCAAACCTCTCATGGTTTCCACACTAAGCCATTCCAATTGAAATATTTACTTTACGCTTCACTGAAAAGAAGATTGAGACCCTCACTGTTCTCCCATCTATTTTTTTTAAACAATTGGGGTTAAGTAACTTGCTCAAGGTTGCACGGCTAGTCATTATTTATGTGTGGGTGCTCATTTTCTGAGGCTGGATGTGATCTCGGGTCATCCCAACTCCGAGGCCGGTGCTCTTACTCACTGCACCACCTAGCTGCCCCTTTAGGGCAACTGGGGTTAAGTAACTTTCCCAAGGTCACACGGCTAAGTTTTTGTTTGTGTGGGTTAAGTGTCTGAGGCCGGATCCGAACTCAGGTCCTTCTGACTCCAGGGCTGGCGCTCTACTCACTGTGCCACCTAGCCGCCCCTTCCCATCTATTTTGCTTCACATCATTCACATGATGCCTTCCATCTCTGTCCAATCCTTCACAAGAAGAGGTAGTATTTCTTTTGGTCAAGTCATCAGCATACATATCCCCAATCTCTTATTAATACTTAATTACTAACTTTTTAGTGTCTGTTTGCTTACTGTCTACAAAAATGCTCATACTTCTCCATGTACTCCTCCCAAAATCCTCACCTCTTCAGGCCATCCCCATTGTATATTATCCAATGATTTTCCTCCTTTCATGATTAATCTTCTTGGGAAATTTTTCTAGACTCACTGCTTCTATTTCTATTCCTCTTTAGAGATCTCTCTAAAATCTTGCTTCTGGCTTTACCTTTCAACTGAATTTTTTTTTCTCCAAAGTTTATAATGATCTCTTGCACAATTTAATCTGACCCAGTTCCTTTGGTTCTTGACTTCTGTGCTGCCTCTTGATCAGTGTCTTCTCTTTACTATTTACTTTTGTCTCTCTAGGTTTTCCTAGCACTGCTCTCTTGTTTTTCCTCTTACATTTTAGACAATTCTCTGTTTCCTTTGCAGGATCTTCATCATAGTCATGACCACTAACAATGAAGGTCATCCAAATATATATCAGGGTCTTATTCTCTTCTCTATATTATTTTACTTGGTTATCTCAGCTCCCATGAATTGAATTATCATTTCTATTCAGATGATTCTCAAATCTATTTAACTATCCCTGACCTCCATCCTGATCTCTCAAACAACATATCGTATAGATACCATAAGCCTAAACAGCTCATCTTTCCCCCTAAAACTCACTTATCTTCCTAATTTTTCTATTACTTTTAAGATACTACTCACTCACTCAGAATTTTTCTCAATTACTTATTATTTTACATAACACACATATTCAACTTGTTGTCAAATTCTTTTGATTCTACCTTCAGGAAACTTCTCATATATACCCCTAACTTTACCCTAAAACTGCCTTAATTCTGGTGCAGGCTATTATCATCTCATAGCTGAATTATTAAAATATGAAACTGATGAATCTCCCTGATTCAATTCTCTCTCCACTCCAAACTATCTTCCACTAAGCTGCCAAAATGATTTTCCTCAAGTGGAAGTATTGAGCATATTACCCATTTCCCCCATTTGATAAACTCCAATGGTTTTCCATTACCTTGAAGATCAAATATAAAGTCCTGTGCTTGTCATTCAAAGGTGATGTAACCTAGCCTTCTCCCGCCGTCCTTCCAGTTGTTATTGTTGTTGTTGTTTTTTTTTTTTAACTTTGTTTCCCTCTGCATCTTCTATATTCCTATGACCCTGGATTCCTCACTACTCCTCATGAAAGACACTCCATCTTCCAAATCATTCAGCAATTATCTCCCATTGTGGAAGGTGCAGCCTCCTCATCTCTGTCTCCTAGCTTCCTTGAAGTCTTTCAATCTCAACACAGATTACATCTTTTCCAAGAATACTTTTCCAGTCCTCCTCAATATTACTGCTTTTTTGAATGAGATTATCACTCATATACCACTTAGGTATCTCCTATATCCATTGTTGTTTGTATGTTACAGGTTTCACTAGAATATGAGTTTTTTGAGGAAGGAATTGTTTTTGCCTTTCTTTGTACTTACCACAGTGTTTTTACCATATAATAACTTCATAAATTATTCTTGACTTTCTGATTAACTGATAAATGTTTCAATCATTTTTTATTCTTCCAATATTACTCAGTTAATCATGCAATAAATTCCTTCTTAAGAATAAGTGTGAGGGACGGCTAGGTGGTAGAGTGAATAGAGCACCGGCCCTGGAGTCAGAAGGACATGAGTTCAAATCCAGGCTTAGACACTTGACACACCAACTAGCCATGTGATTTTGGGCAAGTCACTTAACCCCAACTGCCCCCCAAAAAGCAAAAAAAAAAATATGTGTTCAAAATGTATATAAAATTAGTAATCCTGCTTGCTTATAATACAATTCCTTTTAAACTATAGTTTTCATAAATATGCTTAATCCACAATAGAAATTTGATTCAAAATAAATAAAACTGAACTAAAAACTGGAAATTAATCTACCAAAAATATTAAATATCTATAGAGATACAATTTTAAAATGTTTTCTATGCAAATGAAGAATAAATTATAAAACTGGAGGAGTAGTTCACATTCATGACTAGGCCTTTCTAACACAATAAAAATGACTATACTATGAAAAAAAAAGGTAAGAACTGATTGATTCTGAATTTTAAAAATGGATATTTAATAAATTGTCAGACTTTCAAGACTTTATTGTTTTTCTTTAACTGAATTTAACAGAAAATTTGATGCACAAGAGCCAAGAGAAATATAAAATATATACAAATGAACAATTACAAGGGACTCAATAAGAATAGACTGTTTACCTTTTATGTATGCAAAATTTAAAACCTATGACTAAGACTGCTATTAGTAAATAGGTAGGTTATAAGAAAGATTGGAATAGATATGTATGATATGATATGAATATGAATAGATATGTATGATAAGTATGATATGACTTCAAAAAGTAAAACCATTCAAGAATAGCTAAAAGTGTAATATCTTATACAAATCAGGTGTAAGAGGAAGAACTAATACAGAGGAATTAGATGGTGGAGAGGGGCTGTTAGTTCTGAAAAGTTGCTTTCATCAGAAATGGGTTCTAGAAGAAAAAATGCATACATGTCTAGAAGAGTATAAAAATCTTCTACATTTACAAAGAAATGCAACCCCATGGAGATAAGGAGGGAGGAGATGTTTAAGCAGGGATGTTTAGAGGGCAGGGTAAGGGAATAGGTTAAAAGGGTGATATAGAAGGGTATTTATATCAATGAGAATGGGATGATAAGAGATGCATAGTTATAGGGGGAAGGTTAAGTAATAGGAGGGCAAGGTAGTGGATAGAAGGAAAGCAATAGGTCAAATTGACTTGGAAAAGAATTTTTGGATTTATGGGAATGGGATGATAAGAGAGGAATTGCTGAAGAGAGGGTAGTTTAAGTAATAGGAGGGCAAGATAGTGAGTAGAAGTAAAGTAGAGGAGGTAGGAAAAATATGAAAAAGAGATATGCACAAACATAAAAACAAAGATTAGAACTAGAATCTCTTAAGGGAAACACATGTTTTTATCGGTATGTATGTATTATATACATATATGTACATATCAATATCTATATATAAACATATCCACACATTACTGTAGCAGAAGCAGAGGGTGGGGGTGGGAAAGAATGGGAAAACAAATAAAAAGTGTGCAGCAGAAAGCAAAAGTAAATCTATAAGGAATCAAAGAAAAGATGGACAACTTTCAACAAAATGCACAGTATTTAATACATAGGCTTTCTTGAAATGATAAGTTGTTGCTATAATATTCCAAATACTCTCCTACATTCTGCTGCGCACATGACATTGTTTCTATTCTTTTCTATTTAAGAATATTATTTACATTTATATTATTTTTCTTTTCTTATTATGTATATTGATATTTGATATTTTCCTTCAATAAAAAGAAAGAAATGATTTAAACATAGGAAAGAAGATGAATCAAACAGACAAGCCAAAGAATAATTAGAAATGATTGAAGTAGAGAACTCCACAACTCAAAACTTGATATTGGGCAAGAATATCTGTGGAAAATTGGACAACAGTATGATACAGAATAGCTTCAGATTAACATCTACAAAACAAACAAAAATGGCTTTGTGATCTCAATATTGAGAATCATAACATTAAAAATTTAATAGATAATTTGATCAAGTATCACCCCCTATGGCTAAGGGGTGAAATCTTAACCAATTATGAGATAGAGGAGATTGTAAAAGATGAAATATTTTATTTCCTTTGCTTATAACTGAAAACACACACACATACACGTACCTTTATACAAAATCAGACTATATATATATATATATATATATATATATATATATATATATATATAATTGTGTATGTATGTACACAAGTAGATATTTGATGAAGGTCTGATAATCTCATATCCATGATTTATAAGGAAATAACAGAAATATATAGCAAGATATTAACACATAAATACATGAAAAATTCTGTAGGAGATAAATTGTCAAAAGATATTTTTAAAAGTTTGAAGTCAATTAACAACCATGTGGAAAAATCATGCATGTATTTTAATAAGAAGAAAAATGCCTACCAAAACCACATAGATTTCATTGTCAAACATATGTGCAAAGTTGGCTGTAATTATAAAAGATTGAAATAGTCAGTATTAGAGTGCTTATGGAAAGATAGACACATTAATTCACAGTTGATGAAGCTGTAAATTGTTTCATCCATTTTGCAAAAAAAATAATTTAGAATCAGGTAAAGACAGTGACTAAAATATTCATATACTATGAAGTAAACTTTCCAGTTCTAGACATAAATTTGAAAAGGATCTATAACTCAGTCAAAAAATATTTATTAAGTAAGCAATTACGAAAAAGTAAAAGTCATATATAATAAATTATTACAACACCGTATAATAAAGATGAAACTTAAGAAAATAGACGGACTTTATTTGTGGAAGGACTAAAAAATAAAAACTTGTGTTACAAAAATTTAATGGACTATTGCTATGTTGTAAAAATTTTGAATATGTACAATATGCAAAAACCTAAAAAGAACACTGAAAACCATTCAAATGCATGTAAAGTAAATTAAACAGAACTCAGAAAATATTACTTATAGATAGAAATCTATTAATGACACATTAATAGATAAACAATTCAAATGGAATGTTATAATTGTTTTATAATTAAGTGCCACCTCACCCCAAAGGAAAAAAAAATGGGCAGAAATATGTCATGGTTTAGGGAAATATGGGTATTGAGGACTAGAACTAAGGTTGTACTTATTTTGTGACATGTTGAATTTTTCAAAACTGCTTTCTACCAATATTTTTTTTTAAATTCTTTGTTATAAGGAAATGCTTTCTAGAAGGTGGATGGGAGGGAATTCATTGGCAAATGAAAATAGCTAACTGAAATTTTTCAAAATTTACTGTAGAAACAAGGACAGTATTCAATCTTTATCTTATTCAACTTGTTAAACTAAACATTTATTTATTTTACTTTTGGACTTTTACTGTAAATATTTCTCCTATTTTTTAAAGTGTACACTTCAATACAATTCAACAAGTGTTTATTGAGCTCCTATGATGTGTCAATTTAGCACTGAAGCAGGTGCTTGTAAAAGATTAAATAAAAGGAAAACATGTGATAGTCAGTCTTCCAGATTCCACTGGGGAGATATAAACAATATACGTAAAATTATTTGAGACTGATCAAATGTGAGAGAATGAGTCCTGGCCTGTGTCTAGAAGAATTGCCTGAATTTAGTTAGGTGGAGTGAAATATATACTACATCTGGGGCTGTTAGATCACATAGTAGATAGAATACTGTGTTTGGACTCAAGAAAACCTGAAGTCAAACAATTACTAGCTGGGTGACCCAGGGCAAGTGACCTAACTTCTATCTGCCTCAGTTTCTCAATTGCAAGATGGGGATGATAATAACCTTTACTTTCCAGGGTTTATGTGAGGATCAAATGAGATAATAACTGTAAAGTGATTAATACAGTGCCTGTCTCAAAATAAACATTTTATAAATCTCATCATCATCCTCATGATTGGAAAAATGAAGAGTTTAGTTAAATTCATCTAAACTATATTCTACAACTTATTTAGTTTGGGCACTCTGGAGGATAAGGTGAGATGCAAAGTTTTGAGAAAAATTATATAACTTCTTTGAAGCCAAGCTGAGCCATTGGTCTTAAATAGTAGGCATTAGGAAGTTATTAAAGGTTCAAGAAGAAAAGAGTGAGGAGAAACCGTATTAAAATATTACTTAACAAGATTAATCCAGTCATGATATTTAAAATAGACTTGGAGTGGGATAACAGAATACACACACAAACACACAGACACACACACGCACACACACACATGAATTTATGCATGCACACACACAGGTATAAATTGCATTCATGTGTATATGTACATGTCCACATCTACATATATGCATGCGTATGCATGCACATGGGGATATATATGTATACATGGTTGTGTATATGTGCACATACATGTGTGTATATATACACAGACATACATGCACAGAATAAACTTATCCAATAATTGAATGTGAAAGGCATAATCAGGGATAGACTCTAAATGTGTTAGAACTGAAAGAGATAAGAAATCTTCTATTTAAAGTCACTTATTTTTTCAGAAACAAACATGACAAGGTCATAGGAATAAGAATAGAGATAAAAAATAAATCTTAAATCTATTTGAAAAGAAGGAATTACTGAATGCAGTTATAACCTACCTATGGAAAATGAGGGAAATTGAATTGTTAGATAGAAGACCAAGATTTCTGATACAGGAAATTAACTGAATATTAAAAAAAAAATAAAAAAAAATTGGAAATTAAGAATGAGTGTTATTTTGGGGAAAGGATTATAAATTTTCTTTAAAACATTGAGCACTTATCACAAGGTACAATTGTAGATTTGTTACTTGTTATATACTAGTTGATTGATGTACTGAAAGAACTCAAATGGAAATGTCTTCTAAGTAGGAAGAAAACTAGATAGGATTGGAGTACATATTACACATAGTAGTAGTAGTCAGAGTTGAAGCCATGCTAGTAGATACCACAATTTAAGTTAAAATAGTGGTTGGTATTTCCAAGAAAGAAAACTTTAAGGAGAAATATATAAATGGTCTAGAACAGAGCTTTGGTGGGCATCCAGAATTAGGAATTAGAAAAAAGAAAAGAGGCTACTTGAAATAATTATTAAATCTCACTAACAAAAGGCACAAGGTGCTACATATTGGAATCAATTTATCATCAAGTATTTATTGAGGAAAAAATATATTCTTGTAAGGTAAGATTGAATTTTGTTTTCACAGAAATTATAATTCATACTGATGGCTAATGTCACAGATAAACTGTTTATAGACAGTACTGGGGGGTGTTGGCTGCTTGAAAATTAGAATATCTACTTATTTTCTTTTTTCTTGAGAAGAACTTTTCCTGTATATCAAAAGAACTGCCAGAACAGGTATTGTTGAGGAAGAATGAAGCTCACTGACCTAACATGGTTTTACATAATGGGACTTCAATGATTGATATCCTCAGTTTGAATCTTCAATCTCATAGTTTTTGTCAGTTCTCTTTTCATTTGAGGAAAATCCTTTCTCCTACTATCTGATGCAGACAAAAGGAAAAGGAATGGTTGCATTTTTGGCCTTTCCTTTATTTAATTGAAAAGAAAAATGAAGATGGATCAGGGGCAGAGTCAAGATGGTGGAGTGCTAACAGCATTTCCACAGAGCTCTGACACACACCATTTCCAAATTTATGTAAAGGGGTACTCTGAACAAACTCTAGAGTTCCTGAAACCACAAAATGACACATAGAAGCTAACCTACTGCTGAGGACGGCTGTGGCAGCCTAGCAGGGAGTGGGCAGCACAGCACTTTGGGAGCCAAGTCCAGGGCCCCATGTGTTGGAGGTTTTAGCCCCAGGGCAGCCTGATCAGCAGCCAGGCTGGAGGGACTCCAGAATACCAGAAGCTGTGGTGTTTCTAGAATTATCAACACATAGATGCCTAGGACAAAGTGAGAGGTCAGTGCCCTTTGAGTGACTTTGTGACTAGTGGGGAGAGCATGTCGGCCTCTTTCACTGGGGGCGAGAAGCCACTGATTAGCCACAGTTCAGCCATGTTGCAGCTTCAGTTCCTGGCCAGCAGACTGTAGGGGGATCCAGCAATCAGTCTCATGGGTAATTGCTCTGGCTCTAATCTTCTTGGACCTGAATTGTGGTCTGGGGTAGAGGTCTTGGGGTGGGTGACCAGCTTGCCAGAGCATGTGGAGGCTTCAGAAAGGGCACCCAACTAATACCTCTGAAAGCTGAGAAAACCCCAGCGTTTGGGATGGAAGCTCCCCTAGCTGGTGCCAGAGTTGTACTGTGGCAAAAAACCCAAAAGTCAAATAAGTAAGTGGCAACTTGCCTAGGCAAAGGAAAAAATAAACAGAAATATTCAACATTAGACTCCTATTTTGGGGACAAAGGAGATCAAAGCACAGAACAGGAGGAGGACTGGGAGGTCAGAACTCCTGTACGAAAAGCCCCAAATGAAATTCAAGCTGGTTACAGGCCATAGAGGACCTTATGAAGCAGATAAGAGAAGTGGAGGAAAAATTGGGAAGAGAAATGAGAAAGATGCAAGAAAAGTATGAAATGAAAGTCAGCAGCCTGACTGAGTAAAGTAACACCTTAAAAAATAGTCTAACTTAAATGGCAAAAGAGGCCCAAAAAAGCAATGAGGAGAAGAATGCCTAAAAAGCCAAATTTGCCAGATGGAAAAAGAATCTCAAAAGCTCACTGAGGAGCATAATTCCTTCAGAATTATACTGGAGCAAATGGAAGCTAGTGACTTGTGAGAAATCAAGATGCTGTTAATCAGATCCAAGCAAATGAAAGAATAGAAGGCAATGTAAAATATCTAACGGTAAAAACCACTGACCTGTAAAATAAATACAGGAGAGATAATTAAAAATTATTGGACTACCTGAAAACCACGATCAAAGAAAAACCTTGAAATCATCCTTCAAGAAATTCTCAAGGAAAATTGCCCTGATATTTTGGAACCAGAAGGCAAAATAGAGGTTGAAAGAATCCACCAATCACCTCCTGAAAAAAGAACCCTAAAAGAAAACTCCCAGGAATATTATAGCCAGTTTCCAGAATTCCCAGATAAAGGAGAAAATATTACAAAGAGCCAAGAAGAAACAATTTGAATCATGTGGAAATGCAATCAGGATAGGACAGGATCTGGCAGCTTCTACACTGAGGGATCAAAGGGCTTGGAATGTGATATTCCAAGAGAGCAAAAGAGCTGGGATTAAAACCAAGTATCATTTACCCAGCAAAACTAAGTATCAGGGGAAAATAATGGTCATTCAGTGGAATTGAGGACTGTCAAGCATTTTTGAGTAAAAACCCAGACTTGAATAGAATATTTGACATTCAGATACAAGAAGCAAGGGATGCTTGAGAAGGTAAACAGGGAAAATAATTTATTATGAACTTATCAACGATGAACTATTTACATTCCTACACAGAAAAATGATAAATGGAACTGATGAAAGTTTTCTTGGTATGAAAATAGTTGAAGAAAGGCATATGGCCATATGAACACATAAGTGAAGGTGTGTATATATATATATATATATATATATAATGTTTTTACAGGTTTACATAGATAGAGGGCATAGGTCAAATTTAATAGGAAAGGATAATACTTAAAAGATGAAATTAAGAGGTGAGAAAGCAATATAACAAGAAAAGGAGAGACAGAATGGGGTAAACAACTTCATATAGAAAAGCCAAGGTAAAATGGTTACAAGGGAGGGGAAGAACAAGAAGGGAAAAAGGCAAAACCTTATTCTCATTGAGTTTGGATCAAGGAGTGAATGAAATACATACTAAATAGGATATCTCACCCTACAGGATAGTAGGGGGGAAGGGAGTGAAACGGGGATGATGGAAGGGAGGACAGTCTGGGAGGGAGGGAAGTTGTAGGCACCACCTTTGAAAAAGGACAGGATCAAAGTTGGGAATAGACCAAGTGGGAGATGGGATAGGAGGGAGGGAAATATAGTCAGTCTTTTACAATATATCTGCTATGTTAATGTTTTGCATAGCTACACATGTACAACATATACTGAATTGCTTACCTTCCCAGTAAGGGTGGGTGACAGGGGAGAAAGAGAATGAATCTGGAATTGAACATTTTAAAATCAAATGTTTAAAAATGTGTAAATACTATTATTAATACTATTTCACATATTATTGGGAAATAACATATACAGGCATTGGGGCACAGAGATTCAATTTTCTGTACTGAAAAAAAAAGTTGAATCTGGTATGGGAAATGTTATGGGAGAGAGCAGATGGGGTGAGGGTATATCCTGTGCGCTTGCTCTTCTGGGATGGGGGGTAGGGAAAAAATGGGGGGAAGAAAACTGTAACTCAAAATCTGATGGAAATGAATGATTTAAGCCAGAAGTTAATAAAGCATTTGGGGAAAACAATGAAGATGAGAAAGGGGTGGGGGGAATTGAAATGTGGAAATGGGAAGATGTAATCAAGGAGTTGGGTTTATTGAATCCTGGAATGCTGACCAGTGTGAATCAAGGTGAGAAATTTGAATCTGGAGGAATTATAAGAAGGCTTTTGTAATTAACTTAACATGTACTTGCACCTGATCTTTTAAAAATGGGGTTAGAGGTGAAGTCACCCATCTGAATTGAAGAGAAATAGAAATATTTTTTTTTTCTAAATTCACTCATAGCCATGAGGAATTGAAGAGGGTATGCACTAAGAGGGTTAGGGTAGCTCTGGAGACCCCAAAATACCAACACACTGGGTACTGCCAAAAGAATTTGATCGAGTCTTCTCAGCCAAAGAAAAGTAAAATTTATTAAATGTTCCCTTGCATTAGACACAGATGAAGTCTGTGCTAGGTCCTATGGTGCTTTCACTATTCTATGGCTTTCTCACTATTCTCTGGCATTCTCACTCTTCTATGGAATACTATGGAGCTCTCACAAATATGAAGACAGGATAGGGTCTTATACACAGAAAGTTGTAGGAGGAATCTAGAGGTGGTCTAGGGGAGGAGTCTGGGGAGGGTCTTCAGGAGGAGTTAATGAGGTCAAAGAGTGATTAAGGGTGGGAAGTAGTTGTAGACTACAGATAATGGTGGGTTAGGCTAGTTTAAGGATGGATCTACACTTTGATAGGCCCAAAGTTGGGAAGTCTAGTAACAGAGGTTGGGAAGTCTAGTAATCTAGGCTTGGGCTCAGGCACAATGTAAGGTTTATTGCCTCTTGCAAATGTCTCATCAAATGGTAGGATTTAATCATGAATCCAAGGGAGGTTCCCAGAGCCTGTACCTTAAGGACTCAAGGAGAGCTTGAGGGGGGCTCCCAGACCCCATACTTCATCAGAATCCTTGATAAGATAGCTATTTGTAACAGTACTAACTAATGAAAGTCAGAATTGAAGCAAATTAGGACTCTAGGAAGGCTTTATTCTTTTAAATATTCAGTAACAAAGGAAACACAGTAGAAGTAAGGGGCGCAAGAGTAAGTCATTATAGAAATCACAGGACAGTGGAGTTTGAAAAGGAATGGTTCAATCAATGGTATCACATATTCGAGAATTCAAGAAGTCTTTAGATTTGGAAAGAAAATCATTAATAGCCCTTGTGACATTGCTTCAGTAATGTGGACAATGTAGATACAAGAATGTGATAGTGAAGAATAAAAAAAATAAATTTCTTACTGCTCTATAATGAAGTTTGAGATCTGGAAGTGCTATCTACCTTTATTTCTACCTCTTTATTGTTCCCCTTGAGATTCTAGCCACTTCGTTCCTCCAAAAGAATCTTATTTTTCTTCTTCTGTCTAGGTCTATTCAATAAACTCATGGTAATAATGATGAGATACAGTCTCTGTTAACCCCCTGGAACTCTCCTTGAATCTTTCCACTTAATCTGGCATTCCCCTGAGGCTATAATCTCCTCAAGTGGCCTTTCATTTTCACTAGAGCAAATTTCTTGTTGTCCTTTATCTAGCCCAGCACTTCATTGACCTTTACCTGGAGGTTGCCTAGAGTCACTTCCCACCTTTGATTTTATGAAAATCCCATTCTCTTGGTTCTGGGCCTATGACTTCCAGTCGTCCCTGAATACTGGCCACTCCCATCAAGATCTTCTCTAGACCCCTCCCACAGTCACACCAGACTACTTGACCAAACCTTGATCCCTCCTATAATCTTTCTGTACACAAAATCCATCTTAGCCTCCATGAAGGTTCTTGATGAGGTATGGGCCCTGGGAGCCCACTCAAGCTCTCCTTGAGTCCTTGAGGTACAGGTTCTGGGAACCTCCCTTAGACTCTGATTAAATCATCTCATTTGGTGAGGCAATAAGCCTTACATTGTGGCTTGGCCCAGACCTCTAGGCTATCCTAGCCCTCCATTTTTCATCTACTTTCTACCCAAACTGGCTTAGCCGACCATTGTTTGTGGTCTCCAGGTGGCCTCCAGGGTCTCTGACCCTTAATCACTCATTGACCTCATTAACTCCTCCTAAAGACCCTCCCCAACTTCTCACCTAGACCACCCCTAGATCCCTCATCCAACCTTCAGTATATAAGACCCCATCCTGTCCTCATGTTTGTGAGAGTGCCATAGAATAGTGAGAGTGCCATAGAAGGAGAGTGCCATAGAATTGATAGGTGGTACAGGGACTCTGATTAGCAGAGTCCCTGCTGTGCAGTCTGGAAGGAATTCATTAGGCCCAAGCGATCTTTGGAGTTAGGATTGTAAAAGTTTACTATTACCCTTTACAGTGGCAAGAATTCTTAGGGAACCTGCAAACTTAAAGAAGTCATAGGTATAGTTTATAAAGAGTTATTATAGTAAATCAGATGCCTATTATGCTAACTAGGTGAGTAAGGGTGGCATTAGGGAGGAGTTAAAGAGTGGTCAGTGCATAAAGGAACATGCACTTTTAATAGCATCTGTGCAGCCATATTGCCCATAATTCACTGGGAAATAGCCCAAGGGTGGGTCTACCTGGAGGTGTGGTTTTAGGTTTAAAACATCACTAAGTCAGCTAGGTCAGGGTTGACTGAGAAGTGACTAGTCTGCCAACTATCGGTGTCATGTTTGACAAGATGGATGTTGGGAAACAAGGCTAAAGGAGACTCAGTATGTGTATAATTGGCTAAGGAGTTAACCTATAGACAGTTTATTGAAGGATTCATAGGTGCAGCTGGCCATTATACTAAGGAGAGAAAAACAGTTTGTAAATTGTTACTAGGCAGAGTGCTGGCAGGGGGAAGGGGCAGAGTAAATGCTCTGAGTCTGGGGATAGGGGGGATGTGATTTTACAAATTGGTTTTACAAACTGATTTTACAAACTGATGTTACAAACTGATGTTACACACATAAAGTGGGTTACCTCTTTAGTTTCCAGACTCAATCTGGCCTGCTTGTCAATACAAGCCTGACTGATGCTCAGATTCCTTAAAAGTCTAGCATATATGGCAGATTTTTAATAAACCTGATTTTTCTTTGGATGAATGAAGGCCTGTGTCAAATTCATTTGGGCAGGAACTGTATTCTGCTATTTGAGGTACCAAGACCTCTAAACCTCAACAATTTCATTGTTACAATGAAGAAGGTACCCACTAAAAGGGTTAGGGTTGCTCTGGAGACTCCAAAATAACACACTGAGTCCTACTGAATGAATTCCACTTGAATCTACTCAGCCAAAGAAAAGTAAAATGTATTAAAAATCTGCTTGAATTAGACACAGAATAAGTCTGTGCTAGGGTCATTCTATGGTGCTCTCACAACACCCTCCCTATTTCATGGCATTCTATGGCACTCTCACTATCTTATGGCACTCTAATTTTCCATGGCACTCTCCCCCACATGGTATTATATGGGGTCTTATATAGAGAAGGTTGTGGGAGGAATCTAGGAGTGGTCTAGAGGAGGAATTTGGGGAAAGTCTTCCAGAGGAGTTAATGAGGTCAATGAGTGATTAAGGGTGAGAAGCCACCTGGAAACCACAAACAATGGTGGGCTTGGCCAATTCAAGGGTGGGAAGTCTAGTAACAGACTTGCCTCATCAAATGGGATGATTTAATCAAGAGTTCAAGGGAGGTTCCAAGAGCCTGTACCTCAAGGATCATACCTCATCAACAGCATTAAATATACTAATTAATGCAGATTATATTAATTTTATTGTTATTATGTTAGTGTGGGGTAACCATGAGCAATGAACACCCATTTAGTTATTGACCTTATTTCATTTAAGAATTGTTTTGTCATTGTATTTTATTAAACTTGTCCTAAATAATTTATGCATTCCAAAATCATTTTGAATTTAATTTCATTTGATCACTTACTCCTCGTTTTTTGTAACTGTCATAGAGAGTTGTTAATTTTTTTAGTATAAATTTTTAATTTTGTGATTTTGCTGAAGCTATTGTCTCAATTCCTTTGATATCTTAATTTTCTAAGTCAGTTTCTGTACCTGCTTGCAAGTAGGAATTTTTTTCTTTTGTTTCTTATGCCTATTTTTGAATATATTTTCTCTTTTCTTTCTTTACAAGCAATTTTAGGGTTACATTAAATGGTAATGTGAGAGAAAAAAAACTTGTTTTTTTCATTTTATTGGAAAAATTACTAATGTTTCCCCATTGCAGATTTTAGGTTTAAATATATATAAAAAAGGAAGGAATGAATGAAGGAAGGAAGGAAGGCAGGCAGGCAGGAAGGAAGGAAGGAAGGAAGAAATGGAGGAAGGAAGGAAGGGAGGGAGGGAGGAAGGAAGGAAGGAAGGAAGGAAGGAAGGAAGGAAGGAAGAAAGGGAGGAAGGAAGGAAGGGATGGAGGAAGGAAGAAAGGGAGGAAGGAAGGAAGGGAGGGAGGGAGGGAGGGAGGAAAAATATATAATAGTTTAAGAAAAAAAGTTGCTTAGGAATTTGCAAAGTTGTAGATGTCCTTGACATTTTCTTAATGACTGATGATGCCTAGGGGTGAGAAAGGGATTTTTTTCAAGCTGTGCTTCCCATGCACTTGATGAGGGATGGGCTCTGGGAGCTCCTTTGAGCTCTCTTTGAATCTTTGAGGTACAAGGTCTGGGAACCCCTCTTGAAAAATGATTAAATCTATGAGGCATTTGTTTTACGCCATAAGCCTTACCTTATGGCTGAGCCCAAACCTCTGTTACTAGACTTCCCACCCTTGAGCCCATCAAAATGTCAATCCACCCTTGAACTGGCCTAGCCCACCACTGTCTGTAGTCTTTAGGTAGCCTCCTGCAGCTTCCCACCCTTAATCACTCATTGAACCTCCCCAAACTCCTCCTCTAGACCACCCCTAGATTCCTCACACAACCTTCTGTATATAAGACCCCTTCTAGTCTCCAAGTCTGTGAGAGTGCCATAGAATGACCTAGCACAGACTTGCTGTGTCTAATACAAGCTAACATTTAATAAACTTTACTTTTCTTTAGCTGAGAAGACTTGAGCCAAATTCATTTGGTAGGATCCAGCATGTTGGTATTTTGGGGTCTTCAGAGCAGCCCTAACCCTCTTTATGGGTAACCTCTTCACAGCTATCAAGACAATTGATGCTCACTTCCCAGTTCCAATTTCTACTTCAAGCTTACATATTTTTTCTTGTTTCTTTTAGCTTACGTTCAAGCTATTATCAGAAGGATGCTCTTTGCTCAAAAGCAAGATATATTGGTAGTCATGGACTTGATTTTTGTTATGTGACATAGCAAATTGCTCCATGTTGATCACATTTTTGGATAAAATACAATATGCAATTGTAAGGTTTAAGGAGAGAGAGAGAGAGAGAGAGAGAGAGAGAGAGAGAGAGAGAGAGAGAGAGAGAGACAAGAGACAGAGAAAGACAGAGAGAGAGGGAGAGATTGCACTCCATTTTTCTCAATTTTTCAACTAAGTAGAGAATGCTACAATAAAAGGATTAACTTATCCCTTCTGTTATTGTTATGGCTTAGCAGCTTTTAGAGTCAGGTTGCAAGATCAAATACCAACATATATCCCAACATAATAATAGTGGAAGGGGTGAGGTCTAAGGACTGTTTGATGGAAACTGACATTTGAAAACAGGAATCCTTCTGTTCAGTGAGTGGCATTTACATGAGATCTAAAGTTTTCCTTTTAGTTCATTAGATTTCTTTAAAAAGTTTGGTATAAATGTTTTTCAGGTAGATATTTTAAAATGCAGACTTTTGACTTCCCTGCACCTAGTTCATGGTATATAATTTTCTTAATTTTATTTGTCTTTGTTCATTTATTATCAAAATAGTCTGTGATACTGTCCTAGAACAGTTTTATGCCTACAAAATACCTATTGATGAATAACTGGGCATAAGAAACTTCTCAGTTTTACACTAGCTCTCAGTAGCATCCTACAGGCAAACTCCTAGATTTCTACTTGTAAGACAGCAAGATTATACTTCCAAAGTGCCTTGAGAACATTAATTATATAAAATATATTATTTAAAAATAAAGTGGTCTCATTGTTGCCACTTTGATTAAAATATACATGATATAAAAGACTAATTTTAAAAGAAATCATGTTTATACATCAATTCAATTTTAGAAAAGGGGGAAATGTGTTTGTTTGTTTTTTTTGTTTTTGTTTTTTTTTTGCCTTTTGGAGGGCAATTGGGTTTAAGTAACTTGCCCAAGTTCACACGGCTAGGTTTTGGTTTGTGTGTGCATTAAGTGTCTGAGGCCAGATCAGAACTCAGATCCTTCTGATTCCAGGGCCTACACTCTACTCACTGCACCACCTAGCCACCCTGA
The DNA here is from genome assembly GCA_011680675.1 of Gymnobelideus leadbeateri. NCBI lineage: Eukaryota > Metazoa > Chordata > Mammalia > Diprotodontia > Petauridae > Gymnobelideus > Gymnobelideus leadbeateri. The sequence goes on from WOXC01007885.1 coordinate 76,561, forward strand.
GGGGGAAACTTTTTTGATCTAAAGTTATTTAAAATGAAAATAACTACACTTAAAAAAAAAATTATGTGTTCATTTATTAAGTTCCCCAAATACCTGAAATTGATCATCTTAACGATTTTATTAGCATTAAAATTTAAAACTCAGGGGAGGCTAGGTGGCGCAGTGAATAGAGCGCCGGCCCCGGAATCAGAAGGACCTGAGTTCGGAGCCGGCCTCCGACACTTAATCCACACAAACAAAAACCTAGCCCTGTAACCTTGGGCAAGTTACTTAACCCCAATTGCCCTAAAGGGGCAGCTAGGTGGCAGTGAGTAAGAGCGCCGGGCTAGGAGTTGGGATGACCCGAGATCAGATTCGGCCTCAGAAAATGAGCACCCACGCATAAATAATGACTAGACGTGTAACCTTGAGCAAGTTACTTAACCCCAATTGCTTTAAAAAAAAAAATTAAAACTCAGTGGTTAACTTCTCTTTTGGTTGGGCAGTGAAAGTTATAGAGGGAAGATATTATTTATGCTCTTTGATCTTGGGAAGTTAGAAACCCTGGAAAATGTTTTGAACTATTAAAATTATAAACATTTTTAAATGTTTTATTGATGTCTTCTATTTTTTCTATCATCAAAATTATCCTCATTATGCCTTTGTCTTTCTCTCCTATATAACAAAATACATCAGAAAATAGTATTTAAAAAGGAAAATAATCAGTACAACTGACTGACACATTAAAACTGTCCAAAAACATGTGCAATATGTGGCATATGTGGACCTCCTATTTCTCTGAAGTGTGTTGGAACTATCCATTCATATATTTTTATTTGAGTCAGAATCATAGATATTCTGAGGTGAAAAGTACCAGTTCAAAGATAAGTTCCCTGGGGAGCAATCAAAAATAAGCTACAGTTAAATCAATTCATTAAATGCAAGTAGTATCTCCTATGTACCAGGAATGAAATGTAAATATTAGAAGTACGAACATGAGGATTCATGAGACTCAATAGTTAAAAGCTCTGAGTGTGGACTACAAAAGAAATAAAAAAGCAACTTTTTAAGTTTTTAGCTCACTAACAAAGAAAATTGAATGTTGATCTTGATGTTAGAAAATTCCAAGAAAACGAATCCTTATTCTTATTTTTAGATGAAGAATTTCTTAGGCTGAACTAATGAGCATAAAACATAGTCAAATTTGATATTTATGTGTAGATGAACTGAATTTTTTCTTAAGGTTTATTTACTTTTCCCTATGGAAACAAAGATAATTTGTTGACAACCATTCTCCTCATTTCATATTCTAAACACAATAGGTAGTTTTAATTAAATTACATTTAATTAGATTGAATTTTATTTAATTACCTCTAATTAGAATACTAGTTAACAATATGTCAATGCCCATTGCTTAATTTATTTTCAGTGAGCACTTTTAAAATGAAGCCAATTAAAGAGAGGTATACTGCTTCTATATACTTTCTTTTATTTAAAATAACAAAGTAAAGTAATTTCATTAAGTTATAGAAGAACATTTCTTCTAATTACCTACTTCTTTCTATTTCCACTAACACCACCACAGACCATCAGTATAGACCATCATTAAAAATAGGTTGAATTAACATTCTGGTGAACAATTTGGAGCTACATCCCCAAAGAGCTCTAAAATTGTGCATACCCTTTGATACAGAAATACCACAACTAGGTTTGTATCCCAAAAAGACAAAAAAAAATGGGGAAAGGACTTTTGTACAAATATACATATATAGATAGATATAGATATAGATATAAATAGATATATAGCTGCTCTTTTCATAGAGGCAAAAAAATTGCAAATCTGTGGGATGCCCATCAATTGAAGAATGGCTGAACAAATTGTGATATATGATTGTGATGGAATATTGTTGTGCTATTAGAAAAGATGAGAAACATGGTGTAAAAAGACAGGGAAGACTTATATGAACTCACACAAAGTAAAGTGAGTAACAGAACCAGGAGAACATTATACACAACGTCAATAAAGATGCAAGGATGATCAATTGCAAAAGACTTAGTTATTCTGATCAGGATTATGATACAAAACAATTCTAAAGGACTCATGATGAAAAATATTAGAAAGTAAATTCATGATCTCAGATGATCAGATTGAAATATACTCTTTTTTTCTTTCTTTCTTTTTATTGTCCTATTTTTTGTACATTTTCTTTTTCAATGTGGCTAATATAGAATCGTATTTTGCATGATTTCACATATATAGTCAATATCAAATTGCTTACCTTCTCCAGGAAGGGAAAGGGATAATAGGGAGAGAATAAGGAACTTAAGTTTAAAATAAATCATTGTTAAAAATTTTACATGTAATTGGTAATATTTAAAGAAGTGAAAATATATTTTAAATAGGTTATATTAGTTATTATAAATAAAAAGTCTATCGACTCATTGCTATTAGGTACCTAATACATGTCTCTGCTAGGTTCTGGATACAAGTACAACAAAATGAAATAACCCTTAATTCCCAAGAAATTTACATCATAAAAGGAGGGATCAAAAATATATACATAAATATGTGACATATATAATATGACATGAATAAAAGTAAATATATACAAACCAGTCCAAGATAAAATAATGTGGGAAAGGGAGTAACTCAATATTCTCAAGTGTTTCCAAAAAACCCCTCATACTTCTTTGTTAGAATAGACCTACCCAAAATCTCCAGTTCTTTCTCCTCCCTGAATTCCTCTAGAAGTCACTACTGCTAGCACATTCTTTCATGTAGTCAGACCACTAAGACCTCACTCATAAGCTTCAACATTTCCACTTGTTATGAGATTGCACTTACTCGGAGGACCGGGAAGAATCTATGGATAAACCTCTATCAGCTTCCCTCTTCATCAAAATTTTCTGCTGGGACTCATTCTTTAAGTGGTTAACACACTTTCAGCCCTTCCTATGTTCTCCATAAAAGTGATTATATAATGTTGGATTCTATTAAATTAAAACACTGCCCACTTTCTTATTTTTATCTCCCCCAACTTAAACCCCTAAATGTCCTACTCCAGACTTAACTGCCCTCTCCACTGTGTTTTGTAGAATGCAGCTCTATGGTTAACAAACTTGTTTTCACCTTATGATTTCATTTTCCATACCCTTTGTCTTCCAGCTCTCATTAATATTTGGCTCCTTTCAGATGACAGGATGCATGGCCATCCTTCCCTATACTGTGTGTACTTTCATTCATGTTAATTGATATACTTGTTGTCATGGAGGAGCCAGAGTTTATTGAATAACTAGCCAAATTGCCACTTTTAAATTCTCCCTTTACCTCTATCAGATACCAGCAGCATCTCCTTCTTTGAGGTTTTGTTCAATTCTATTTTATTACCCAATCAAGATTTTGCTAGATACTATGTAGTGACTTCCAGTATACATTTCTTCTTTTGTTAATGAGTTCAGTGCTTGAAATGGCAAGCAAAGAAGGAGTTAACACCTTCTTTTAGCTATTTAGTTGACACCTTGCTTCAGTTCAAGTTTCTTTTGAGCCTTGCCCATTATTGAGAAGAAGAACTTGTGAATACCACAGCTTTGGAACCCTAGAACTTGTGAACTCCTGGGGAGGAGCTAATGACATATATAAGGAGAGGCTCAGGCTGGACAGAGCAGAATGGAGAAGGGAGCTCTTGTGGTAGAGCAGGAGAAAACTTGTGGTATCCCAGAACTCTGTTTTTCTGTTCTGAGTTGATATTTGTTTGTGATACTTTCTACAGAAGCCCTGGGATGTTACTGGAAGCCCTGAAAGAGGATTTTCTGGTTGTCTGCTTACAGAAGTCCTGGATAAAGGTCTTGGAGGTCCTGGCACTTTGCTGATGATTTGTGTTGACCTCTCTGACCTTGTTGGTGGGTCTATATTGATTTCACAAGCAGATAGTGAATTGTTGATGGTGCCTGTAAAGTGAATGAATGTTATTATGGCTTTGTTAAACTTTGTCTTCCCAGGAACATAAACTGTGAAGGACTTGAAGTGGACTGGACACTGTGAGCTTTAATATGGAATGGGAAATGGACAAGGAGCTGGACCAGAAACTGGGAGCTGCCTGCCTTTGAACCCAGGTGACAGTTGTGTAGATTTAGACAGGAGCTGGGACCATGGAAAAGGAATCATGGAAGCTGAGAGCCAGCATCTAGTTAAGAAGAAAAAGATCTCTTCTTTGGTACCTGAAGCTAACTGGGAAGATTATGATTTACTGTGTCCTAGGGGTGCAGAACTTTGATCTTTGTACTTTGTGTCCCTTAAGGAAAGATGATTGGATTAATAACCTACTAAATGACTGAGTTATTAAATGAATGCTATATTGTATTGAAAACTATTTGGCCACTTTGGTGAAAACTATGTGTCCATTTTAGTGACAAGTTATGTCATAATATTGTGAATGCTGTACTTTGATTTCTGTGAATATTTTGCCCTAATTCACTGCTGAATAAATAGAGATTTCCCTACACTATGTAATCAAAACCTTGAAGCTGTTCACATCATCAGTCCCCTGGAAAGCTGCATGTGCTTGGCTTTATAGTGCCTGCCTTACATTCTTTCTATACACCACAGGTATTCTCGTCATAATATGGGATGTCATTGTTTTTTATAGATACTCTCTCAAACACTATCCCTTACCAATTCATTTGCCTTCAAAATTTCCATGACCTACTCCTCCTTATAACTAAAATGCACACATAGAAGTTCATATCCTGATCTCATAAGTCCCAAATTTGGTTGTATGTTAATGAATGCTAACTTCTTTTATATGGTCATATTATTATCACTATATCTTTCTCTTTCTCTTAAATCATCTAAACATTTTTTTCATCATGATGTCTTCCAATTCCTCTACCCCTTAGATATGTCCAAAGCCATAAACCCTACAATGTTTAAATTCTCTTTTCTCCTTCATTCTACAGCATTCTTGTTTGGGAACTTACTCAACTATACACTATCCTCATCTTTCTAGTTTGCTCCTTTATTCTATCTCTCATAATGCACTGCCAAGTCTCTCCATTGAAATATTCTCACTATCTTCTGCCTTTTTCCCTGCTCATTTATTTCTGATCAGAGGAAGAGGAAAATTATAAAACTATGATGACTGACTACAGTATTAATTTATGTGATATCATATCAATGTCTAAGAAGTCTGGAAAGATATGTTGGGCCCAGAATATGTAGTGTTTAGAAAGATAAATAGAGAAGGTTATATTTTACATAAGGCAAAAAGGAACCACTAGAATAATTGAGTATAAGTGTTGCATGATGATGTCTATAGTTAAGGAAAATTATTCTGGATGCAATATGCACTGCTGTCATGGGGTTCCACTTGAGTCAGTGACCAGTTATGGAAACTGTCACACTAATATATGCAAGAGTTAATGAAATGCTAAGATCAGCTACTGCAGTTCATACCTGGTTGTCCTGACTATACCCTTATGCCCCACTAATTTTTTTTTATGTTATTTCAAGTCAAATCATTCTTGCATATTGATCTGGTCATGTCAATATACTAGTAAACAAGTAGAATGTACCAGGTTTTATTTACCTATATTTCAGCAAAGTACCTTAGAGACTTCTGTATTCTTGCATATATGATAGAGAGATGTAAGCTAGGCAATACCATATTTAATGAGGTTCAAAAGTTAATTGAATCATGATTTGTTAAGATAAGCATTATTAAAAAAAGAAGAAAAATATTTTTTAAGGCCCATGAATTACTTGAAGGTGTTCTTTAATATTGAATGATAATTGTATGGTATTATATAATAACCTGAAAAGTTAGATTAGAACCAGGGTATAAATAACTTTAGTTGCTTAATAGAGGTGTTTGTATTTTATTGAGAAGTCATAACAAAAACAAGTATAATTAGCATATGTGGTCCAAAGTACTTATTAAGGCATCTTTATATCATCTTTTTAAAGAAGTCATTATTTGATCATTATAGATGGCCTTTGACACACACACACACATATATATGTATACATATATATTTATATATATATATATATACACACACATACACACATGTATGTGTATACATATATGGGTGTGTACCCACACAGAAAGAATTCACCAAATTTCTTCTTAAAGGAATCTGAAGAAGAAACATTTCTGGATTGCCATAGCTGAAATACAAAGCATACCCCATCCCCCACCCCACAACAAAATAAAGAAACATACATCAAGCATTCAGAAAGAAGGGAGATCAAATACCAAGGAACTACATTAGAATAACACCAGAGATGCAAACTTCTAAAAATCAAAGGGGAAGTTGGGAACCAATATTGTAAAAGGCAAAATGTATAGGCTTTCAACCAAGAATCACTTAGTATGAATAGCTAGAATAGAGGAATATCAAGAATTTCTAAAGGAAATACTGGATATAAGTAAGTAGTATAAAATATAAATTTAACAGTCTAGACAAATCCAGAAAGGGAAATTCCTTTGAGTAATTAGAAGGAGCTATAACATTTTGTAATACAGATATTCCAATTGGGAGAAGAAGCTAATATCTTTTTCATAACCTGTGTTTTCTAAGGTTATTGATTGAGTTAAATAAGGAAAATCAGATGTCCTAGAGGGTAGATTCATTTTGTTTTGAGAATTTTGAGAGACAAAATAGAAAGGAAAGTACAAGGAAGGCTACATTAGTGGGTAAATAAGGAAGAAAGGAGTACAATGTGCTATTTCTCATGGCAGGTTCAAGAAAAGTCTATAGACATGGAGCAATAGTAGTAGATATGTCAAAGTTTTATGTGAAATGGACAAAAGAAAGTGGAACACACACAAATGAATGAAACTCAACAGCAAGAGATAGAAAGAGAAATCCCATTTAAAGTTACTGTAGACATTATAAAATATTTGGGAATCTACTTGCCAAAAGAAACCCAGAATCTATATGATCACAACTACAAAGCACTTCTCACACAAATAAAATCAGATCTAAATAGTTGGAAAAATATCAATTCCTTGTGGCTGGGTCGAGCTAATATAATAACAATGACAATTTTACCCAAACTAAACTATATATTTAGTGCCAAACCAATTAATTTACCAAAAAACTACTTTCTAGAGTTAGACAAAATAATAACAAAATTTATTTGGAAAAGCAAATGGTCTAGAATATCATTAAAAGAAACTAGAAAATAATGAAAAGAAATGCTAGGGAAGGTGGACTAGCTATGTGAGATCTTAATCTGTATAATACAGCAGCAGTCATCAAAACTGCTTGGTACTGGCAGAGGTATAGAGTAGTGGATCAATGGAATAGATAAAGTGCAGGAGACCCAGCAGTTAATGAATATAGTAATCTATTGTTCGATAAACCCAAAGACCCCAGTTTTTGGGATAAGAGTGCACTGTTTGACAAAAACTGCTGGGAAAACTGGAATACAGTGTGGCAGAAAGTGGGCATAGATCACTATCTAACACCATATACCAAAATCAAGTCTAAATGGGTTCATGATCTAGGTGTAAAGGATGATATTGTAAGCAATTTGGGAAAGCAAGGAAGAGTTTTCCTGACAGACTTGTGGAGAGGGGAAGACTTTAGGCCAAACAAGAATTAGAGAGCATTATAAAATGCAACATGGACAATTTTGATTACATTAAATTGAAAAGCTTCTGTACAAACAAAGCCAATGTAACGAAGATCAAGAGGGAGGTGGGAAACTGGGAAAGAATTTTTACAAATTGTGTCTCTGATAAAGGATTCATTTCTAAATTTTATAGAGAATTCAGCCAAATCTATATGAATACAAGTCATTCCCCAGTTGATAAATGGTCAGATGATATGAACAGGCATTTTTCAAAGAAAGAAATTAAAGATATCTATAAACATATGAAGAAATGCTCTAAATCACTAGTGATCAGAGAAATGCAAATCAAAACAACTCTGAGATACCACATCTTTCCAGTCAGATTGGCTAAGATGAAAAAACAAGAAAGTGACAAATGCTGGAGGGGATGTGGACAAATTGGAACACTAACACATTGCTGGTGGAGTTGTGAACTTATTGAACCATTCTGGAGAGCAATCTGGAATTATGCCCAAAGGATTATAAATAATTTCATACCCTTTAACCCAACAATACCACTTCAAGGGTTATATCCCAAAGAGATCACAGAAGTGGGAGAAATACCCATATGTACAAAAATATTTATATCAGCCCTTTTTGTGGTTGCAAAGAATTGGAAACTAAAGGGGTGCCCATCAATTGGGGAATGGCTAAGCAAGTTGTGGCATATGAATGTAATGGCATATTATGGTGCTATAAGAAACGAGGATGTGATGGATTTCACAATTACCTGGAGAGACTTATACAAACTGATGCTGAGTGAGAAGAGAAGAATCAGAAGAAATTTGTATACAATAACTGATATACCATATCTGTGATGACCAATTATGACAGACTGGACTCTTTTAAGCAATGCAGTGATATAGGTCAATCCCGAAAGCCTCAGGAAAGAGAGAAATGCGCCATCCAGAGATATAACTAGAAAGAACTGAGCCTGAATCCTGAAGGAAGCAAACTAAATGATCTTTTTTTTTTCATCTGGATGTCAAATTTTCTATTCAATTCTGTTTTTTTTTCCTCAAGAGTGCTTGAAACTCCTCCATTCCACTGAATGACCATATTTTCCCCTGAAACAAAATACTCAGTTTTGCTGGGTAGGTGACCCTTGGGTTCATTCTCAGCTCTTTTGCCCTCTGGAATGTCATATTCCATGCCCTTCAATCCCTCAGTGTAGAAGCTGCCAAAGGTCCTTTGCTATTCTGATGGTGCTTCCACAATATTGAAATTGTTTCTTCCTGGCTGCTTGTAGTATTTTCTCCTTGATCTGGCAATTCTGGAATCTGGCTATAATATTCCTGGGAGTTTTCTTTTGGGGATCTTTTTCAGGAGGTGATTGGTGCATTCTTTCAACCTCTATTTTGCCCTCTGGATCTAAAACATCAGGGCAATTTTCCTTGAGAATTTCTTGAAGGGTGATTTCTGGGTTCTTTCATTGATCTTGGCTTTCGGGTAGTCCAATAATTTTTAAATTGTCTCTCCTCGTTCTATTTTCCAGGTCAGTGGTTTTTCCCATGAGATATTTCACATTGCCTTCTAATCTTTCATTTGTTTGGATCGACTTAACAACATCTTGATTTCTCATAAAGTCATTAGCTTCCATTTGCTCCAATCTAACTCTGAAGGAATGATCTTTTTCTTTTCAAAAAAAAATTAACTTGGAGGATGTTTTTAAAGTCACAGAAACTATTAATACAACTGAGGAATCCTACTTTATGAACTCAAGAAGTGTTGGAGATGTTAAAAGCTTCTTGTTATGGTATCTTCTATGAGGTGGCCACCAAAGACAGATTTTTCCTTTGGATATTTTGTCTTGCTCATTTTGTTTTGGGAAACATTGATAATTAACACATAACAAATCAATAACTACATGTTTAAATTGGAATAAACCAGTTTGAACAAGCAAAAAAAGAATGTAATATAATTGTGCAAAATGAAATGATAAAATCCAAAATTTCAGAAAATCCAGAGTACTATGAAATGATGAAGAGTGAAGCAAACAGATCCATGAAAATAATTTTATGTGAATAACAATATTGCAAGGAAAAGCAGCTTAATTTAAATCAAAGAAATGACCAACCAGATAATCAGAAGGCATGTTTTTAAGTATGTTACCCCTTCTTGACAGTGGGTACAGTCAATGTGTATTTACATATAAATTTGGACATGGCCAATATCTTTGATTTATTTGACTATACTTATTTATTATAAAATATTCTCTCTTTATCTCTTTGATATTTTTGATTGTTTTTAATAGAAAGGATATTTTAGGTATTTCTCCAGGAGAAGATATGGAGAGAGGAAGGGAAGGAGGGATAGAGAGAGAGGAAGAGAGAGAGAGAGAGAGAGAGAGAGAGAGAGAGAGAGAGAATTTAGTTCAGTTATTATGAAGTTTAATTTATACATATACAGATAGATTGTAGTTTTAAAAGGGAAAGATAATTATGGTATCAATCTATTGTAGGGATTAGGATGAAAAGAATAAATAGAGGAGTTGTACTTGGTGAATAGAATATCAGAAGTGTATGAAGTAAATAAGCAGTTAATCGGAAAAAAAAACCAGGTCTCTGTTATATTGGATTGTAAATTAGCTATGATTCAATAATGTGATATAGCATCTAGGGAAGTTGAGGCAGATTAGAAGTTTCTTATTATGAAGTATAACATTAAGGGTTAGGTCAGTGATATCTTCATTAAGATCTTTTTCTATCATACCACAAAAGAAGTATCCTATTCAATTTTTAGCTGCCACATTTTATAGATAAGTTGGAGAGTCAGGAGATATGTAATTGGGATGGTGAAAAATTCAAATGGTGACTATCTAAAAATCAGTTGAAAAGTATTTGAGATATAAAGCCTGAGATGAGAAAAGACAGTTGGAATATTATACCTGTTTAAAAATATTTGAAGAAGTGTTACATAGAGTATTTTTTCTTTTGTTTTCCCATTGAAAGTAGCTGTAGAAGCAATGGATATTAAATGAAAAAACAAACAAAGAAACAAACAAAAACCCCAAAAAACAAAAAAAAATTGTGAAAAAATACCTATTTAAAATAAAGCTATAAATACAAAATTGAATGAGTTTTTGGGGTGATGAGGTATTCCTTTTCAGTGGGGGTCTTGAAAAAAGTTTAAGTCCACCATTCTTAAGTATGTTGCTCAACAGTTTTGACGTATGTGGGTTTAAAGTATATGTTGGCTGATATTACTTAAGTTTATTTTTTTTTCCAATTTAGGAGTTATAGGATTCAATTTAATTCAAACCAATTCATGCTTATTAAATGACTGGTCCTGGTAATATATTGCTAAAAATAAAGTAGCCTTTACCCTAAATAAGGCACCACTGGAGAAATGCTTGAAAATGAATGAATCATAATATTTGGGTTGAAACCCTTATTTTTAGATAAAAATAATTCAATTCCACTGTAACCCCAGCCTTCACAAGAAGCAATTTATATAAGCAGTTAAAATATCCAGAAAATTTAAAAAACAATTAAAAATAAATAAAAGATTCTGACAAGAAATTCAATATGTAAAGACTTTAAAAATGAGGTGATATGCAGTCTAACTCACTAAATTGCTAAAAACAAACAAAACAAAACAACAACAACAAAAAACAACCTGACTTTTTATATACCCCTTGTCCAAAGAACACAGAACTAGTTCCCAGAAAATGTCACATTAAAAGAAAGGTTAGTCAGTCAACAAAAAATTTATTAAGTATTTACTATATTGTCAGGCACTCTGCTAAGTGCTAGGGATTAAAACATAAATAGGAGAAAGAGAGGGGGAGAGAGTGTGTGTGTGTTCCTGCCCTCAAGGAGCTTATAATATCATTATAATCCAAACTGTGGGTATACAGAAACAATTTCCTTATTTATAGTCAATTGACCTAGAGTTTTCACACAAGCTGAAAGAGTATCAAGAGAGACATGTAATGGAAACCAAAGGAGGAGAGAGACTACCTTAGATGAGGAGTTAGACAGTAAGTAAAGGCAATAGCAACCAAGAGGTACAGTAGGATGAGGACTGATGAAAGGACATTGACTTTTAGCAGCTAAGATATCAATGGAGAACTTGGAAAGCTTACTAATATGCACAAGAGATAAAGCAGTTGTAGCTGTCACCACAAGCTAAAACACTAATAATCTTAACAAGGTAACAAATTCATGAATTAACAGGAAAAGGGGTCAATCCCCAATCCCAAACACTCTTACTCATCAGTCCTTAACCCATTAGCCCCTACTTTCTGTTATTGTAGCAGAAACTATACTACTGGTTTGTACTTTGGAATTCCTATTACGATTTCCTTTCTACTGCTGAAGTCTCTGCCAGCACACACTGCATCTGTTCTCACCTTGCAAATGTATGGGAACAAGTAGCTGATCTCCTTTCTTCCCAGCACTTGAGGAGAAGTTAAAGACATGGAAATGCAGAAGTATGTTTTGCTTGAGGCAACAATGGACTGCAATACCATTACTCTAGAGACTACATCTCAGAGGGAATAGGGCAGGGGACCATAACGTCTTGGATGCTAAATGAAGCCTAAAGGAAAGGAGACTGGTTTCCAGCTGTTGCTAGTTCTCTCTCCCAAGAAATGACTTGGGGCAGGGATTGATAATGTTATAATGTGATTTCTCTAATGTGAGAGGAAACTGTGGAAGCTTTGAGATGTGGATCTCAGGGATTATGTCATCAAATGAAATAGAATGAAAATATTAGAAGTATAGGTATGTGGCGTGGAGCCAAGATGGCGAAGTAGAAACAGCTCGTCCAAGCCACTCTGCCCCCAGATTCCCCCCAAACTATGTAAAAGGGGACTTTGAACAACTTCTGGAGCTCCAGCACCCACAGAACGACACAGAGAAACAAACCTCCCACTGAGGACAGCCCAGCAGCCCTGCAGGAAGGATGAGTGCAGCGGTCTGGGACCTGGCAGCACGCAGCATGCAGAGCACAGGAGCCTAGCTGAGCCCAGGTCCCCGTGAGCTGAGGTTTTAGCCCCAGGGTGACAGGGGCAGCAGCCAGCTGGAGGAACCCCAGAACACCAGGAGCTGTGACGACTCCAGAATTATCAACATAGACATGCCTAGGACAAAGTAAGAGGTTAGTGTCTTATGGACTTTGGGACCAGTATTTAGGGAATGCATTGTCTCCCTCCACTGGGGGCTAGAAGTCGCTGAGGACAAATGCCATTTTGTAGTTTTCAGAGACAGCTCCAGCTCCCGGCCTGCAAATCATAGGGAGATCCAGCAATCAGTCTTGGTGGATAATCGCTCTTGCTTTAACCTCCCTGGATCTGGATTGTGATCTAGGGTGGAGGTCATGGATGGGTTTACAGCTTGCCAGAAACGGAAGTTGCCCCCCACACGTTCGGGACGAAAATTCCTCTAGCTGGCCTTAAAGCCATAGTGTGGCAACAAGCCCAAAAGTCAAGCAATTAAGTGGCAACATGCCAAGGCAAAGGAAACAGAAAAATGCAATCCTAGACTCCTATTTTGGGGGCATAGAGCGGGAAAAGGACTGTGAGGTCAGAAGTCCTGCTTCAAAAGCCCCAGGGGAAAACATGAGCGGGTTGCAGGCCATAGAGGACCTTAAGAAGGACTTTAAAAATCAAATAAGAGAAGTGGAGGAAAAATTGGAAAGATAAATGAGAAGGATGCAGGAAAAGTATGAAATGAGGGTCAACAGACTGACTGAGGAAAACAACACCTTAAAAAATAGACTAGCTCAAATGGCAAAGGAGGACCAAAAGGGCAATGAGGAGAAGAATGTCTTAAAAAGTCGAATTTGCCAGATGGGAAAAGAATCTCAAAAGTTCACTGAGGAGATTCATTGCTTCAGAGTTAGACTGGAGCAAATGGAAGCTAATGACTTTATGAGAAATCAAGATGCTGCTAAGCAGATCCAAACAAATGAAAGATTAGAAGGCAATGTGAAATATCTCATGGGAAAACCCACTGACCTGGAAAATAGATCCAAGAGAGACAATTTAAAAATTATTGGACTACTCGAAAGCCATGATCAAGGAAAGAACCTAGAAATCACCCTTCAAGAAATTCTAAAGGAAAACTACACTGATGTTTTAGATCCAGAGGGCAAAATAGAGGTTGAAAGAATCTACCAATAACCTCCTGAAAAAGATCCCAAAAAGAAAACTCCCAGGAATATTATAGCCAGGTTCCAGAATCCCCAGATCAAGGAGAAAATACTACAAGCAGCCAGGAAGAAACAATTTCAATATTGTGGAAACACAATCAGAATAGCCCAGGACCTGGCAGCTTCTAAACTGAGGGATCAAAGGGCATGGAATAAGATATTCCAGAGGGCAAAAGAACTGTGAATGAACCCATGGGTCAACTACCCAGCAAACCTGAGTATTTTGTTTCAGGGGAAAATATGGTCATTCAGTGGAATAGAGGACTTTCAAGCATTCTTGAGGAAAAAACCAGAATTGAATAGAAAATTTGACATCCAGACACAAGAAGGAAGAGATGCCTGAGGAGGTAATCAGGGAAAAGAAATCAAAAGGAACTTATCAAAGTTGAACTATTTACATTCCTATATGGGAAAGCAATAACGGTCACTGATGATATCTTTCTCACTATGAAAATAATGGAAGAAGGGGGTGTGGTCATATGAATACATATGTGAATGTGTGTGTATATGGTTACAGTTATATATGGATAGAGGGCATAGGTTGAAGTTGTTGGGAAGGGAGAATATTCAAGGGATGAAATTATGAGGTGAGAGAGGAAAGTGGCAAGAGGAGATGGGGAGAGACACGGTAGGGTAAACTATCCCATGTAGGGGAAGTGGTTGCAAAGGAGGGGGAGAATAAGGAAGGCTAAAAAGGCAAAACCACATTCACATTGAATTTGGTTCAGGGAGAAAATGACATACATACTAAATGGGATATCTCAACCTGCAGCAGGATAGGGGGAAGGGGGATGAGAGGAGGGATGATGGATGGGAGGGCATCCTTGGGGTGAGGGGAGGTTGGAAGTACCCACTATAGAAGAGGGACAGGATCATGTAGGGAATGGACCAGGTGGGGGGTGGGATGAGTGGGAGGGAATTATAAGCAGCCTTGTATAATATATCTACTATGATAATGTTTTGCAAAGCTAGACATGAACAACATATACTGAATTACTTATCTCCCAAGAGGGAATGGGTGACAAGGGAGGAAGGAAATGGATCTGAAATTCGAGGTCATAACATTAAATGTTTCAAATATATATAAATACTATTATTAATACTCTTTTGCTTGTAATAGGGAGATAAGATGTGCAGGCATTGGGACACAAAGAATCACCTTCCTCTAATGGAAAAGTAGATGGGGGTATGGGAGAAGGTATGGGAGAGAGCAGATTGGAGGAAGCGATATCTTGTGGAACTGCTATTCTGGGAAGTTGGGTAGGGGAATAATGGGGGGAAAATGATTGCAACTCAAAATCTGGCGGAAATGAATGATGTAAAACAGAAGTTAATAAAGCATTTGTTTAAAAAAAAAGAAGTATAAGTATGTAAGGGGAAGACATCACTATTACCATAGAATTTGGTAGGAAGAAAATCCAATTAAAATCCAATGGCACAAACAGATAAATCAACTCAGAAGATGCTAAAATACAAGGGAAAAGGACCATCAAAATAATTAGTGCTAATATTAATATTACTAATTCAAGCAATAAAAAAGATTATAGTAGTCTTCATGTCATAAAAAATTTAGTCTAAAATATCCACCCTACAAATCCTCTATAGTCCTTCATTCACCCAAACTTTATTTTTTCCTTTTATTAAATTTCATTTTCATTTTCAGTTCCAAATTCTCTCCTTCTTTTCACACCATTGCCATTGAGGGAGCAGAGAAAAAGTAATCCATTACAAATAGTTATGGAAAACACAATTCTTCAGTACCCATGTTTACACACCCGCTCAGAATTTCAAAACTCTTATTTCTCTACTGAAACATTGAGAAATATTCTGATATACTTCTATGAATTCTTGGGATTTTACTGAATCCTCTGTTCCACCAGATATCCATGAAATTTCTTTTGTGTTTCATTGTTTATATAGAAATATTTAGAGTCATTCAAATGTTTTGAACAGTTCTCATACTGCTGAGACCTTTGTTAATTTGAGTCTTTTTTCTTTTGCTATTGTATTTCATGATTGCTCAGTTTCTGATTCTTTCTCCTTTGATGGCAGATTCCTTGAGAGCTGTACCTCAAAGCTGTAGTCTCCTCTCACAAAGCATTTTTTTTTTCTGACCTGACAAAAGTGACTTCTAGAGAGACAGTGCTGTCTTCAATGACATGTCAGTTTCTTTCATTTTGACCTTGTGAAGTTTCTAAAAATCATGTCACTCACCTAGTTTCCTCTATTCTTTAGTTTTCTGTTGAAAGTAAAGACTGTTGAAAAGTATAGCATTCAATTACTCAGGCAGAGAAAATTTCAGCTTTCCAGTACTACCCCTCTTCTTCATGGGGGTAGGAAGGTAGAAATGAGGTCTATTGCTTGTTGCCACAGAATGATGGAGTCTGAAGAGAAACAAGGTATTTTAACAGAAAATATAGCAGCAGCAAAATAACACAACTGTCTAATTCTTCTTTTTGTTCATATTACCTGGGAGTCTGCAACCAAATTTAGGGCATGAAACAACTTTCAGAATATTTAAAATCAAGCCCTTTACTTTTTCCTGTGACAGCTACAACTAGATAGTATAGTTGGGTAAAGTGCTACACTTGGAATTCTGAAGACCTGAATGCAAATTCTTCCTCCAGTACTTACTAGCCCTGTGACAGTAACAAATCCTTTTTAACCCCTCTGTCTGAGTGTACCTGTCTGTAAAATTGCAAAGATAATAAAACCTAATTTATGTATCATTGTGAGGAAAAAATGATACGACATTTTAAAAGCATTACAAATCTTAACATACCATATAACTGCTAGCTATTATTATATATTGGTTTTGAAAATATAATGAAACATATGGACCTTTTCCCAGAATAATATTTTAATTACATAAATTAGAATGTATATTAATCCAGAGGAAACAAATTGCATTGAAATTTGTTCTCAACATGTGTCTTCTTCTTTTCCTCCTCCTTTCCTCCTCCTCCTCTTTTTCTCCTCCTCTTCCTCTTCTTCCTTCTCCTCTTCCTCCTCTTCTTCCTTCTCCTCCTTCTCCTCCCCCTTCTTCATTTCACAGGACCACAGATTGAGAAACTTTTGTTTTAGGTTAAATCAGTGAAATTACAGATCATTTTTGTTGGTTTGTCTTTTATTTTCTTTATATTTTTTTTTCTTTCAAATGCTTTATTAACTTCTGGTTTACATCATGTATTTCCATCAGATTTTGAGTTACAGTTTTTTCCCCATTTTTCCCCTACCCACCACCACAGAATAGCAATCCCACAGGATATCCTTTTATCCAATCTGCTCTTTCCCATCTCTTCTCCCATAGCCCCTTTGAATTTTTCGGTAAGGCAAGGTGAATCCCTGTGGCTCAATGCCTGCACATCTTATCTCCCTATTATATGGAAAATAGTATTAATCATAGTATTTATATAATTTTTAAAAAATTGATTTTGAAAGGAAGATAAGCAACTCAGTATATGCTGTGTATGTGTAGCTATGCAAAATATTACCATAGCAGGTATATTGTAAAAGACTGACTATATTTCCCTCCCTCTTATCCCACCTCCCACCTGATGCACTCCCCACTTTTGTCCTGTCCCTTTTCAAAAGTGGGTGCTTCCAACTTCCCTCCCCCACAGCCTGCACTCCCTTCCATTATCGCCCTTTCATCCTTCCCCCCCCCCATTCTCCTGTAGGGTGAGAAACCCTATTTAGTATTTATGTCATTCTCTCCTTGATCCAAATACAAATGCAATGAGAATAAGGTTTTGGCTTTTTGCCTTCCTGTTCTTCCCCTCCCTTCTAACCATTTTCCCTCCCCTCTTCTATATAATATACTTCACCCCATTCTGTCTCTCCCCATCTCTCATTATATTCTTCCCTCACCTCTTAATTGCACCTTTTAAGTATCATCCCTTCCTATTAAATTTGACCTGTGCGTATATCTATGTATACCTGTACCCATATATAGACACATTCACATATGTAGTCATATAAACATATACCCCCTTATATAGACATATATATGTATGTGTGTATATGTAAATATGTGTATGTAAATATACATTTTTTCTTTGATCATGGCTTTCAAGTAGTCCAATAATTTTTAAATTATCTCTCCTCGAACTATTTTCCAGGTCAGTTGTTTTTCCCATGAGATATTTCACATTGCCTTCTATTCTTTCATTTGTTTGGATCTGTTTAACAGCATCTTGATTTCTCATAAAGTCATTAGCTTTCATTTGCTCCAGTCTAACTCTGAAGGAATTAATCTCCTCAGTGAGCTTTTGAGATTCTTTTTCCATCTGGCAAATTTGGCTTGTTAAGGCATTCTTCTCCTCATTGCCTTTTTGAGCCTCTTTTGCTATTCGAGTTAGTCTATTTTTTAAGATTTTCTTTTCCTCAGTCAGGCTGTTGACTCTCATTTCATTCTTTTCTTTCATCTTTCTCATCTCTCTTCCCAATTTCCCCCCCACTTCTGTTATCTGCTTCTTAAGGTCATCTATGCCTGTAACCAGCTTGTATTTTCATTTGGGGCTTTTGGTGCAGGATGTCTGACATCACAGTCCTCCTCCTGTTCCATGCTTTGGTCCTCTTTGCCCCCAAAATAAGAGCCTAATGTTGAATTTTTCTATTTATTTTGTTTCCTTTGCCTAGGCATATTGCTAGTCAAATACTTGTCTGTTGGGTTTGTTGCCACAGTAGGACTCTGCCACCAGAAAGGGGAGCTTCCATTCCAAACACTGGAGTTTTCTCAACTGCCAGAGGTATTAGTTGGATGGCCTCTCTGAAGCCTCCACACATTCTGGCAATCTGGTCACACACCCCCAAGACCTCCACCCCTGACCAAAATCCAGATCCAAGATGGGTAAAGCAAGAGCGATTACCCCCCAGACTAATTACAGCATCCCCCTACAGTTCACAGGCCAAGAGCTAAAGCTGCAATGTGGCAATGTGGCACAGGCTCTGCTGGCTCTTTAGAGGCTTCTTGCCCCAGGGGAAGAAGCCAATTTCTCTCCCAACCAATTCCAAAGTCCACAGGGCTTTGACATCTCACTTTGTCCTAGGCATGTCTGTGTTGATAATTCTGGAAACGCCACAGCTGCTGGTGTTCTTGGATCACTCCAGCTGGCTGCTGGTCTGGCTGCCCTGGCGCTAAAAGCTCCAACTCAAGTGGGTCTGGGCTTGACTCCCAGATTGCTGTGCTGGCTGCTCCCTGCTGGCCTGTTGGTCTGTCCTCAGTGGGAGGTTAGTTTCTCTGTGTTATTTTGTGGGTTCTGGGGCTCCAGAGGTCATTCAGAGTCCCCCTTTTACATAATTTTGAAGTGCTGTGGGCTGGAGCTCTGAGGAAGTGCTGTTTCTCCACCTCCATCTTGACTCTGCCCTCCAATTCTTCTTTTTTGAAACAATGATATCACAAGGTAAAGTCTTACTTTGTGAATGAATTATATTTAAGTGAGGCAGAGCAAGGTTTTCATCTCTTTTCTTTCTAGGAACCTATAACTAAATGTTCAATGTACTTCTAGTATTAAACATCAGAAGGCCAATCAGGATTTAGGTTTCAAGGACTGAACAAAATAAATCATTTCTAAATCATAAGTCACAATTTCTTGACAGTATTACTAGGAGTTGCTTAGAAAAATACAGCTCAGAGGTAAATAGGAAATATGTGCTCAGTATGTCTAAAAAGTAACCTTTTATAGGAACATAACTCTAATTAGTGTAGTAAGTTTTTCAGTACTTTGTGTTTCCTAAATTTCTTTACTTTAATTTGAATCCTTAGCACATTGGATTTCTTAATTTTATTTTATTTTTGTTGAAGGGAAAATATTATAAATGTTTTCTCATATGTGATATCTATATTGTACATTAAATGCCTGTGTGCAAATTGGAAAATCGGTGCCTTATACATGGGCAAACTTTAGTAATGTGCTCTACCTGTGTTTTTCTTTAACAATTTTTCCTGACCCTTACACTAGGTTAAAGGAAGAGCCAAGAAATGAAAGTGACTCTTCTGGTGGCTAGATGAAATGATACTTAATACAATACACAGAAGAAAAATATAATGGATATATAGGGTCTTTGAAAAGTTGAGTAGGATTATAAGTACATGGGATAGCATGGGGATAATAAATTTCAGGAACATTAATGCACTTGACTACATCTTTGAAACACATAAGTTCTACATTTCCATCTGATCCTTTCCTTCTCTATAAAATGCAACTTTAGAGACTAAGAGAAAACAAGGAGCTTCATTTCTGAGTTGTTATGCTACTGCTTCAGGACTCTGGACTCCTGTGAGCATTTTTTCCTACTTTAGCATCTTAGAAGGGAATGTATCCAGAGAAAATAAACCTACTTAACCTCCTTGAGCCTCATTTTTCTCAGTTGTTAAATGAGAGAATTAAACTGGAAGGATTCTGACTTCCCTTCCAATCTAAATTAACAATCCTATGTTCTAAAATTCTGGCAACACATTCAGATAACGATATAATAAACTTATTGAGTCACAAAAATCTGACTCATTCTCCTTACCCAGGGCCAAACATTGAATTATTTTTAAAATGTAGTTACAAAATAACAATACTTCCTCATACAGAAGTAATTACCAAAATACTAGGTGAAATTGGCAATGCTTTTATTATAAACTGGCACATGTGTAGTTTTAAAATGATGCATCAATTATTTGTTGGAGTATTGAACTGTCATTTTTACCTTTCCAAATTTTTCTTTAAAGTGCTAGTCACTCTGCTGAAAGCTATTTCATTAATAATATCTATACTCAGGGCAAT
This sequence comes from Gymnobelideus leadbeateri, assembly GCA_011680675.1. Taxonomy (NCBI): domain Eukaryota; kingdom Metazoa; phylum Chordata; class Mammalia; order Diprotodontia; family Petauridae; genus Gymnobelideus; species Gymnobelideus leadbeateri. Next base: position 97,090 of record WOXC01007885.1, read on the forward strand.
ATTGCAGTAAGGTTTAAAAAATAAATATGATAGAGCATCAACACATTTATCAACACTCTATGTCTCTTATTAATTAAAAATAATTTAATGTTTATAGTTATAACCAACAGACATTTTAATGAAATGTTTAATATGGTTTTGTGTTAGCATGGATCATTTCTAGTAAAGCTATAGATAATCAACTGTCTTCTAACAATTGTTCATAGACAATTGAATACTCAGAGATATCTGTCAATGGACAATCAGTGAAATTCCCACTGATAGAATTTATTATTCAGTCATCCACAGAAAATGTCATTCCTCCTGTCAAGTGTATTAGCTCAAAGGAGTTAGAATAAAATAAAATATTTATATCATTCCTAATTCCACTGTGTAAGTGAAAGGTGATATGTTGCTAGAATAATTGTGAAAACTTCAACATAGGCAGTATGCTAATTCCTTTTTTTTTTAAACAAATGCTTTATTAACTTCTGTTTTACATCATTCATTTCCGCCAGATTTTGAGTTACAATCATTTTCCCGCCATTATTCCCCTACCCAACCTCCCAGAATAGTAGTCCCACAAGATATCGCTTCCTCCAATCTGCTCTCTCCCATACCCCCATCGACTTTTCCATTAGAGGAAGGTGAATCTTTGTGTCCCAATGCCTGCACATCTTATCTCCCAATTATAAGCAAAAGAGTATTAATAATAGTATTTATATATATTTTAAACATTTAATGTTAAGACCTCGAATTTCAGATCCATTTCCTTCCTCCCTTGTCACTCATTCCCTCTGGGGAGATAAGTAATTCAGTATATGTTGTACATGTCTAGCTATGCAAAACATTATCATAGTAGATATATTGTACAAGGCTGCTTATAATTCTCTCCCACTCATCCCACCCCCACCTGGTCCATTCCCTACATGATCCTGTCCCTCTTCTATAGTGGGTACTTCCAACCTCCCCTCCCCCCAAGGATGCCCTCCCATCCATCATCCCTCCTCTCATCCCCCTTCCCCCATCCTGCTGCAGGTTGAGATATCCCATTTAGTATGTATGTCATTTTCTCCCTGAACCAAATTCAATGGGAATGTGGTTTTGTCTTTTTAGCCTTCCTTATTCTCCCCCTCCTTTGCAACCACTTCCCCTTGCTTCTTCTACATGGGATAGTTTACCCTACCCTGTCTCTCCCCATCTCCTCTTGCCACTTTCCTCTCTCACCTCATAATTTCATCCTTGAGTATTCTCCCTTCCCAACAAATTCAACCTATGCCCTCTATCCATATATAACTGTAACCATATACACACACATTCACATATGTATTCATATGACCACACCCCCTTCTTCCATTAGTTTCATAGTGAGAAAGATATCATCAGTCACAGATATTGCTTTTCCATATAGGAATGTAAATAGTTCAACTTTGATAAGTTCCTTTTGATTTCTTTTCCCTGATTACCTTCTCAGGCATCTCTTCCTTTTTGTGTCTGGATATCAAATTTTCTATTCAATTCTGGTTTTTTCCTCAAGAATGCTTGAAAGTCCTCTATTCCACTGAATGACCATATTTTCCCCTGAAACAAAATACTCAGTTTTGCTGGGTAGGCGACCCTTGGGTTCATTCCCAGTTCTTTTGCCCTCTGGAATATCATATTCCATGCCCTTCGATCCCTCAGTGTAGAAGCTGCCAGGTCCTGGGCTATTCTGATTGTGTTTCCACAACATAGAAATTGTTTCTTCCTGGCTGCTTGTAGTATTTTCTCCTTGATCTGGGGATTCTGGAACCTGGCTATAACATTTCTGGGAGTTTTCTTTTTGGGATCTTTTTCAGGAGGTGATCGGTGGATTCTTTCAACCTCTATTTTGCCCTCTGGATCTAAAACATCAGGGGAGTTTTCCTTGAGAATTTCTTGAAGGGTGATTTCTAGGTTCTTTCCTTGATCATGGCTTTCAGGTAGTCCAATAATTTTTAAATTGTCTCTCCTGGATCTATTCTTCAGGTCAGTGGTTTTTCCCATGAGATATTTCACATTGCCTTCTAATCTTTCATTTGTTTGGATCTGCTTAGCAGCATCTTGATTTCTCATAAAGTCACTAGCTTCCATTTTCTCCAGTCTAACTCTGAAGGAATGAATCTCCTCAGTGAACTTTTGAGATTCTTTTTCCATCTGGCAAATTCGACTTTTTAAGGCATTCTTCTCCTCATTGCCCTTTTGGGCCTCCTTTGCCATTTGAGTTAGTCTATTTTTTAAGATGTTGTTTTCCTCAGTCAGACTGTTGACCCTCATTTCATACTTTTCCTGTATCCTTCTCATTTCTCTTTCCAATTTTTCCTCCACTTCTCTTATTTGATTTTTAAAGTCCTTCTTAAGGTTCTCTATGGCCTGCAACCTGCTCATGTTTTCCCCTGGGGCTTTTGGAGCAGGACTTCTGACCTCACAGTCCTTTTCCTGCTCTATGCCCCCAAATAGGAGTCTAGGGTTGCATTTTTCTGTTTCCTTTGCCTTGGCATGTTGCCACTTAATTACTTGACTTTTGGGCTTGTTGCCACACTATGGCTTTAAGGCCAGATAGAGGAATTTTCGTCCCGAACGTGTGGGGGGCAACTTCCGTTTCTGGCAAGCTGTAAACCCACCCACAACTTCCACCCTAGATCACAATCCAGATCCAGGGAGGTTAAAGCAAGAGCGATTGCCCCCCAAGACTGATCGCTGGATCTCCCCACGATTTGTAGGCTGGGAGCCGGATCTGCCTTTGAAAACTACAAAATGGCGTGTCTCCTCAGCAGCTTCTAGCCCCCAGGGGAGGGAGCTGACGCATTCCCCAAATACAGGTCCCAAAGTCCATAGGACACTAACCTCTTACTTTGTCCTAGGCAAGTCTATGTTGATAATTCTGGCGTCTCCACAGTTCCTGGTGTTCTGGGGTTCTTCCAGCCGGCTGCTGGCCCTGCCGCCCTGGGGCTAAAACCTCGGCTCACGTGGACCTGGGCTCGGCTCGGCTCCTGCGCTCTGCGCGCTGCCGGCTCCCAGACCACTGCGCTGGTCCTTCCTGCAGGCTGCTGGGCTGTCCTCAGCGGGAGGTTAGCTTCTCTGTGTCGTTCTGTGGGTGCTGGGGCTCCAGAAGTTGTTCAGAGTCCCCTTTTACATAGTTTGTGGGGAATCTGGGGGCAGAGAGGCTTGGACGAGCTGTTTCTACTCTGCCATCTTGGCTCTGCCCCCCAGTATGCTAGTTTCTAATGATAGTATATGTCTAATCTGAAAAACAACACAAGAAAGTATGTGGATATTTTGTATGGAATAAACATTACTTTGTATATATTCATGATACTATAAAACTGGGATTGAAGTCATTTTACTTGCAACTTTATTATGTATTTTAATTTCATTATGAGTAAAAATGTCAAAATAGATATTGGTTAATCAAGTAATATAGAAATTTGGTCTCTAATCAGTAGAGCATTTATAATATAAGTGGTTAAATTTATATTTATTAAAGGGTAAAAAACTATGTGATTCCTTGCATCTTCCATTAATTTCTGACCAGTTGCCACCAATGTATAGGAAATATTGATTACCAAGTACAGCAGCACCTTCAAAATCACAGGTTGCTAATTTAGACTGCTTTCAGTAGTCATTGTCTTTAGAAATAAAAATAATAATTAACAACAACCTTCATGTTGAATTTATTAAGTGCCAGGCACTATTTTAAGTTCTTTATAGTAATATAATTTGATTCTCACAATAATCACGGGATATAGTTGCATTTATTCCTCATTTTACACGTGAGAAAACTGAGGCAAATAGGTTAATTCACTTGACCAGGTTGACATGTCTAGTATGTATCTGTGTCTACATCTGAACTCAAGTCTTCCTGATAACAGGCTCAGTACTCTCTCTACTGGGCCACTTAACTGTCCTAGTGGAGATAGGTGTTGTTGGCCACATCTAATAAGTAGCTATAGATAATGAATGTGCAGAAAAAAAAAAAGAAAAACCCAACCTATTCTGAAAATGCACAAACAACTTTGGTCCTGCTAAATGGCTTTAGAAATGGGGTTTTATAAATAGAGGTGACATCAAAGAAGATTTATTCAAATTTTCTTTACAATTATACCCTAAAGACCATTGGACCTTTCCATAACTTTCTGTATGTGTACATACAAATAAGCTTTTTTATATTAATTTGTAAACACACTTACATATGGACACATATATACACGTGTTTATATGTATAAAATATATAAATTGGTGGATGTATGGACTGAGGATTGCATTGGCTGAGGGTACCTCTAACATCAATGTGTCCTGGGGCAGAATGGTGGCTGTGGCATCAGTGCTTGCTTCAGTTTCAGCCTATCTGAGGCTGAGAAAATTTATAGAACAGAAGATATGTCACTTGAAAAGATTCATAATATTTGTGACCCATGACTGAATGCTCCATGCTATCAGCCCTGCTCTCCTCCACTGGTTATGAGTCTGTCCCTCCAGGTATCCATTTTACTTTCCCAGCAATTTCCCCAGATAGTCATCAATCTTCAGTGTTCGTGTTGTTATTCATAATTTCTGCATTTTTTTCTCTTCCAGAAAATGCCAAGACCATGTGTGTAGGGCCCCAAGAAATTCCCCATTACAGTCTAAGAGACACTAATATCCCTCTGTGACTCAGTGCTTTTTTGTTCCCAAAGAAACAGTAGTGGAGTATGTATGTGCATATATGTGTGCGTGTGTGCATGTGTGTGTGTGTGCATGTGCACCTGTGTGTGTGTGTGTGTGTTTGTGTGTGTGGAGAAGGGGAAGAGAATATTGTGAGGAATATTTAAAGGACCTGATAGATTAAGGAAGAGGAGTTTTTGTATTTCTTTCTATGATGGGGAAAATAATACTTTTTATCTTATGGAGAAATACAATTCAGTTTAAAAGGAGTCACTCAGGGGCGGCTAGGTGGCGCAGTGAATAGAGCGCCGGCCCTGGAATCAGAAGGACCTGAGTTCGGAGCCGGCCTCTGACACTTAATCCGCACAAACAAAAACCTAGCCGTGTAACCTTGGGCAAGTTACTTAACCCCAATTGCCCTAAAGGGGCGGCTAGGTGGCGCAGTGAGTAAGAGCACCGGCCTCCGAGTTTGGATGACCCGAGATCAGATCCGGCCTCAGAAAATGAGCACCCACGCATAAATCAAATGACTAGCCGTGTAACCTTGAGCAAGTTACTTAACCCCAATTGCTTTAAAAAAAAAAAAAAAAGGAGTCACTCAGGGGAGGAGCCAAGATGGCAGAGCAGAAACAGTACTTCCAAGGTGCTCTGACCTAACACCACCTCCAAACAATGTAAAAGGGGAATCTGAGCAACTTCTGGAACTGCAGCACCCAAAGAATGACACAGAGAAGCTAACTTCCTGCTGAGGACAGCCCAGCAGCCCTGCAGGGAGCGTTCAGCTCAGCACTCTGAAAGTGGGCAGCACAGCACGCTGGGAAACAACAGTGCAGCGCTCTGGGACCCGAGCCGAGGCACTCTTGAGCCGCAGTTTTAGCCCCAGGAGAGCCAGGCCAGCAGCCAGCTGGAGGGACCCCAGAACACCAGCAGCTGTGGCAATTCCGGAATTATCAGCACAGATATGCTTAGGCCAAAGTGAGAGGTTAGTACCCTATGGATTTTGGGACCACTATTTGGGGAACACATTGGCTTCCTTCTCTGGGGGTGAAAAGCTGCTGAGGAAACATGGCACAGAGGCCATTTTGCAGCATCAGTGGCAGCTCCAGCTCCTGGTCTGCGAACTGTAGAGAGATTCAGTAATCAGTCTGGGGGTTAATCGCTCTTTCTTTAACCTGTTTGGATCTGGATTGTGGTCTTGGGGGGAGGCCTGGGGTGGGTATCCAATTTGCCAGAGTGGTTGGAGGCTTTACAGAGGCCACCCAACCTCCGGAATTTGTGAAGACCCCACATTTGGGACGGAAACTCTCCTGCCTGGTGGCAGAGTTCTACTGCGGCAACAAGCCCCAATGTCAAGTAATTAAGTGGCAATATGCCTAGGCACAGGAAACAAAATAAACAGAAAAATGCAACTTTAAACTCCTATTTTAGGGGCAAAGAGGATCAAAGCATGGAACAGGAGGAGGACTGTGAGGTCAGAACTCCTGCACCAAAAGCCCCAATTGAAAATACAAGCTGGCTACAGGCCATAGAGGACCTTAAGAAGCAGATAAGAGAAGTGGGGGGAAAATTTGGAAAAACTATGAGAAAGATGCAAGAAAAGTATGAAATGACAGTCGACAGCCTGACTGAGGAAAAAAACACCTTAAAAAATAGATTAACCCAAAGGCAAAAGAGACACAGAAAGTCAATGAGGAGAAGAATGCCTTAAAAAGCCTAATTTTCCAGACGGAAAAAGAATCTCAAAAGCAGAATCATTCCTTCAGAATTAGACTGGAACAAATGGAACCTAGTGACTTCATGAGAAATCAAAAAAAAAAAAAAAAAGAAGAAGAAATTCTGAAGGGAAATTGCCCTGATATTTTCGACCCAGAGGGGAAAATAGAGGTTGAAAGAATCCACAGATCACCTCCTGAAAAAGATCCCAAAAAGTAAACTCCCAGGAATATTATAGCCAGGTTCCAGAATCCCCAGATCAAGGAGAAAATACCACAAGCAGCCAGGAAGAAACAATTTCAATATTGTGGAAACCCAATCAGAATTGCACAGGACCTGGCAGCTTCTACACTGAGGGATTGACGGGCATGGAATATGATATTCCAGAGGGCAAAAGAGCTGGAAATGAACCCGAGGGTCACCTACCCAGCAAAACTGAGTATCTTGTTTCAGGGTAAAATATGGTCATTCAGTGGAATAGAGGACTTTCAAGCATTCTTGAGGAAAAAACCAGAGTTGAATAGAAAATTTGACATATAGACAAAAGAAGCAAGAGATCCTTGAGAAGGTAATCAGGGAAAAGAAATCAAAAGGAACTTATCAAAGTTGAACTATTTACATTCCTACATGGAAAAACAATAACTATGTCTGATGAAACCTTTCTCCTTATGAAAATAATTGAAGAACGGTATATGTACATATGAATACATATGTGAATGTGTGTTTATATGTTTACAGGGAGGTTGGAAGTACCCACTTTTGAAGATTTACAGGATCAAAGTAGGGAATGGATCAGGTGGGGGATGAGATGGGTGGGAGGGAATTATAAGCAATCCTTTACAATATATCTACTATGGTAATGTTTTGCATAGCTATACATGTACAACACATACTGAATTGCTTATCTTCCCAGAGGGAGTCAGTGATAAGGGAGGAAGGGAATGGATCTGAAATTCGAGGCCTTAAAATTAAATGTTTCAAATATATATAAATACTATTTTTAATACTCTTTTGCATGTAATTGGGAGATAAGATGTACAGGCATTGGGGCACAGAGATTCACCTTGCTCTAATGGAAAAATCGAAGGGGGTATGGGAGCAGATATGGGAGAGAGCAGATTGGAGAAAGCGATATCTTGTGGGACTGCTATTTTGGGATGGTGGGTAGGGTAAAAATGGGGGAAAAATTGTAACTCAAAATCTGGTGGAAATGAATGATGTAAACCAGAATTTAATAAAGTATTTTTTAAATAAAAAAAATAGAATGGAATAAATTTACCCATAAAATATTAGCAAAATATATCAGAAGACTAATTTAAATTCATCATTAAAAATTAATACACTAAACACAAAGAAATATTCATATGGAATTCAATGGGACTTTATAATTTATTACTCCTGAGATTATGATTTCAGAAAGACAATAATAAAAACCTAAATGATTAAGTGGAAGTTTCAATACAATTAAATTCATGACAATTATCTTAAAAACACTAAATAAACATAATTAATGACGATGTTTCTTCAAAATGCATATTTCCAATCATCTACACTTGTACATCTTGTGAGATTTTGTTCATGTCTCACATCCTTATGACAATATATTTACACAATGTAATATGAGTGCATTCTTCATGCTCTCTTTAAAGTTAATGATTCAATGAGGTGCATAAGTTTTACATCAATTACCTCCATCTCTCATCATGTGATCAACCCATCATTTTCTGGTCATTATTTTCCCCATATAAATCCCCTAGTTCTTCATCATATGGTTTTATCTTGTGGTATAGTTTACTCAAATCCACCATGCTCTTATTCATTCTTTCTTAATAAAACATGTTCTTAAATTATTGAAATAATATTCCATTGTTCAGAGTTATGCAACAGTTAGCAAAAAAACGTTAGTAAAATGGTAGAATCTTAAAGAGTTTATTTATTTTTAGAACTGATAGTACTTTTACCTAAACTAACCATGTATTGGGTCATAGACATATGCACAATGGTAGAAGCATATATTGTAAAGATACACTCATCATAAAATTTCCAATAAAGTTGAAATATTTTGAGATCTTAATGTAAAATCAATAATGAAATCCTATATACACACACACACACTTGTGTCTCTGTGTGTGTGCGTGCATGTGTGTATACATACATATGTATGTATGTGTATGTATAATGTTTAGAGAGAAACACACAGAGAGACATAGAGAGCTCTATGGTTCTATGTTTTAGGATTCAAATTTAAATATTTACAAAATGAACAAATTAGTAACCTTTCATTAAGCAAAACATAGAAAGCCTGATTAGCTGTTGAAATAAAAATCACTAAGATTACTTATAATTGAAAAGTATCATTCTGGGTGCTTGCAATATTTGCTCACTGAACTGGAAATTCTGGAATTTGGCTACAATTTTCCTGGGAATTTTAATTTTTGAATCTATTTAAATATGTGCTGGATTCTTTCAGTGTGTTTTATTCTCTAATTCTAGGATGTCAGGGCAATGTTCCTTGATAATTTCTTGAAGTATTTTGCCCAAGTCCTTATTGATATTATTATTATTATTATTATTATTATTATTATTATTATTGATTTCAGATACTCCAATAATGTTTAAGTTATCTCTCCTGGATATATTTTAGGTCATTTCTTTTCCACTGAAATATTTCACATTTTCTTCTATTTTTAAATTATTTTTATTTTGTTTTATTGCTTCTTGATGTCTCATGGAGTCATTAACTTCCAGTTTTGCAATTCTACTTTATAAAGAGTTGTTTTCTAAACTAATTGCTGTACAAATTAAAAATAATTGGTTCTTCCTTTATCAAAGTGTTGTCTTTTTATTTTAAATTTATTTATTTACTTGTAGTTTACAACATTCAGCTCCACAATCAAGGTGTTGACTTTTTCCATGATTCTCTTGCATCATTCTTATTTCTTTAACCAATAGATTCCAAATATTTCTAAAAGTGAATTCTTACAAAATTTTAAAGAACAATGTATTACCTTGCTACAAAATCTGTTTACAAAATGGCACCTTATCAAGCTACCACTAAGTGACAAACATAGTCCCAATAACAAGAATAATGAAACCTAAAACATACTAAGGAAACTATAGAATGATATCAACAATGAATATTCCTCTGGTTGTTTAGTTCTGTCTTTATTTGTGTGAAAATATATTATACCTGTATTTATATAGTCTCTGGGTTTCTCTTGGCAAGTAGAATGTCAAGTATTTTATAGAGTCTGTATCTATTTTAATGGGATTTCTCTTTCTATCTCTTGCTACTGGATTTTGTTGGTGTTATGTTAAAAAGCTGATGATTTGTTTGGGTGAATTTTTTGTCATCTAAATTTGCTGAAGCTGTTCACTTTTTCAACTACTTTTTAAAAGTTGGTTCTCTAAGACTCTCTAAGGTATAATATCCTATCACCCACAAAGAGTGATAATTTTGATTCATTATTGTCTATCTTTATTCCATCAATTTATTTTTTTCTTATCTTAATTTTATAACTTGAATTTCTAATACAATGTTGAGTAATAAAGGTGATAATGAACATTCTTGCTTCACTTTTGATCTTACTTGGAAGGCTTTAAAATTTGTCAGCTATTTTTGAGATTTCAAGACATTATAATCAGGTTACATGTGATTTTAATACTGATCAATTTTAATGAAAATGACAAAATGTTATCACACATGAAATATATTGGATAAAAAAAGAGAAAGATAGTGAGCTTAAAACAACTCACAGCAACGTGGAATATGTGATGACCTATCCACATAAATTTTATTTTTAAAAATTTTCTTAATTTTTTCTGATGTCTTCCTGCCTCTATGTCTGACACTCCATCCACTATGCCAACACCCCCTCCACTTCCCCCAAAAACACATCAAATTCCAGGCAAACAAATCTACACTTTGGCAATGTCAAGAAAAAAATATCTTTTTTTCTGAATTTTAAATTCATAGCCTCTTTGTAGAGAGTTGATTTTTGTATTCCATCATTATCCTTTTGGATTCATGGTCTATCAGTTTGTTGATTAAAGTTCTCTATTCTTTCTAAGTGGTTCTTCTTATATTATTTTTAATAAAATTTACTTCTAATTCTGATCAATTCACTATGCAGCATTTCATAGAAGTTATCCCAATTTCCTCTAAAATTATCTAGTTTTGATTTCTTATGGCACAATTATATGCCATTACATTTATATGCCAAGATTTGTTTATTCTATATAGGACAGAATTGGCTTTGTTCATAACCCTTTTGAATACCATGAAAAGCTCTGCTAAAAATATTTTCTGTATATGTAAGTCCAATTTCACTTTTAAAAAAGTTATTTTAGGAAATAGGCCTTGCAGTGACATTTCTGGATAAAAGGGAATGTAATGTGAAGTATCTTTTTTGCTGTTGTTGTCTTTTTAAGGGTGGAAGGTGAGGCAGTTGAAGTTAAGTGACTTGCCCAGGTTCACACAGCTAATAAGTGTCAAGTGTCTGAGGCTGAATTTGAACTCAGGTCCTCCTGACCCCAGGGCTGTTGTAGTGTCTTTTTTTCCATGGTGCAAAAATATTGTCCAAAATAACTATACCAATACCTAGAAGGTGTTTACTATTACAATATGTTTGTTTAAGGAAATGTGGCCTAGTAAATAGAGAGCAGCACTTGGAATCAGGGAGATGGGTTAAAATCTTGCTTCAGAAACTTATTAGCTATGTGACTCTGGCTTAGGGACAGAGGTACAGTCATTTGCACAGGGAAATCACTGATGAATTTGGAGCCAGTCTAAACCCAGAACTGATACTTGATATCTATGTCATCTTGTGCAGGGAACTTACTCTCTTTGGACCTCAGATGCCTCATTTATAAAATGAAGCAATTAGAATCAATGCCATCTTAGGACCCTTCATGCTTTAAATCTAAGAGCTTCTTAGTCTAAGTATGTACTGTTTCTATCTGATTTGGTGGAAGGTATCATCATAGCAGGAATTCTACTACACTAAGTAAAACACGGATCTTTGTATTTCTAGAGAGTTGATAGATGGAATATTAAACTCTATTTCAGGAAAACAATTCAGTATTTAAGCTACTCAATTTCATTAGGATCACTAAATACACATACTTACATGGTCTGGGTCTGCTGAGTTTGCCCAGACTCATTTATCTCTTTTTTTATTAAAAGCGTTATTAACTTCTGTTTTACATCATTCATTTCCGCCAGATTTTGAGTTACAATTTTCCCCCCCGGTTTTCCCCTACTCGCTCTCTCGGAATAGAAGTCCCACAAGATATCACTTTCTCCAATCTGCTCTCTCCCACATCTTCTCCCATACCCCCTTCGACTTTTCCATTAGAGGAAGGTGAATCTCTGTGCCCCAATGACTGCACATCTGATCTCCCAATTACAAGCAAAAGAGTATTAATAATAGTATTTATATATATTTGAAACATTTAATTTTAAGACCTTGAATTTCAGATCCATTCCCTTCCTCCCTTGTCACCCATTCCCTCTGGGAAGATAAATAATTCAGTATGTGTTATACATGTATAGCTATGCAAAATATTACCATGGTAGATATGCACAAGGCTGCATATAATTCCCTCCCACCCATCCCACCTCCCACCTGGTCCATTCCCTACTTGATCCTGTCCCTCTTCTAGAGTGAATACTTCCAATCTCCCCTCCCCCACAGAATGCCCTCCCATCCATCACCCCCCCCCATCCCGTTCCCCCTATTCTGCTGCAGGTTGAGATATCCCGTTTAGTATATATGTCATTCTCTCCATGAACCAAATTCAATGAGAATGTGTTTTTGCCTTTTTGTCTTCCTATTCTTCCCCTCCCATGCAGTCACTTCCACTTGATTCTTCTACATGAGATAGTTTACCCTACCCTGTATCTCCCCATGTCCTCTTGCCACTTTCCTCTCTCACCTCATAATTTCACTCCTTGAGTATCCTCCCTTCACAACAAATTCAACCTATGCCCTTTATCCATATATAACTGTAAACATATATACACACATTCACCTATGTATTCATATGACAATACACCCTTCTTCCATTATTTTCATACTGAGAAAGGTTTCATCAGTCACAGTTATTGATGTTCCATATAGGAATGTAAATAGTTCCACTTTGATAAGTTCCTTTTCCCTGATTACCTTCTCAGGCATCTCTTGTTTCCTGTGTCTGGATGTCAAATTTTCTATTCAACTCTGGTTTTTTCGTCAAGAATGCTTGAAAGTGAAGATGGTGGAGTAGAAACAGCTCATCCAAGCCACTCTGCCCCCAGATTCACCCCAAACTATGTAAAACGGGACACTGAACAACTTCTGGAGCCCCAGCACCCACAGAACGACACAGAGAGGCTAACCTCCCACTGAGGACAGCCCAGCAGCCCTGCAGGAAGGAGCAGTGCAGCGGTCTGGGACCTGGCAGTGCACAGAGCTCGTGGAGCCGAGCAGGCCAGGTCTGTGTGAGCCGAGGTTTTAGGCCCAGGGCGGCAGGGCCAGCAGCCGGCTGGAGGAACCCCAGAACACCAGGAGCTGTGGCAACTCTAGAATTATCAACATAGACATGCCTAGGAAAAAGTAAGAGGTTAGTGTCCTATGGACTTTGGGAGTGGTATTAGGGGAATGTGTCGGCTCTCTCCCCTGGGGGCCAAAAGCCACTGAGGAGACACGCCATTCTGTAGTTTTCAGCGGCAGCTCTGGCTCCCAGCCAGTAAATTGTAGGGAGATCCAGAGATCAGTTTTGGGGGGTAATCGGTCTTGCTTTAACCTCCCTGGATCTGGATTGTGATCTAGGGTGGAAGTCGTGGGTAGATTTACAGCTTGCCAGAAATGGAAGTTGCCCCCCACACGTTCGGGACGAAAACTCCTCTATCTGGCCTTAAAGCCATAGTGTGGCAACAAGCCCAAAAGTCAAACAATTAAGTGGCAACATGCCAAGGCAAAGGAAACAGAGAAATGCAAACCTAGACTCCGATTTTGGGGGCATGGAACAGAAAAGTACTGTGAGGTCAGAAGTCCAGCTCCAAAAGCCCCAGGGGAAAAAAAATGAGTGGGTTTCAGGCCATAGAGGACCTTAAGAAGGACTTTAAAAATCAAATAAGAGAAGTGGAGGAAAAATTGGAAAGATAAATGAGAAGGATGCAGGAAAAGTATGAAATGAGGGTTAACATCCTGACTGAGGAAAACAACACCTTAAAAAACAGACTGACTCAAATGGCAAAGGAAGCCCAAAAGGGCAATGAGGAGAATGCCTTAAAAAGTCGAATTTGCCAGATGGGAAAAGAATCTCAAAAGTTCCCTGAGGAGATTCATTCCTTCAGAGTTAGACTGGAGCAAATGGAAGCTAATGACTTTACGAGAAATCAAGATGCTGTTAAGCAGATCCAAACAAATGAAAGATTAGAAGGCAATGTGAAATATCTCATGGGAAAAACCACTGACCTGGAAAATAGATCCAGGAGAGACAATTTAAAAATTATTGGACTACCTGAAAGCCATGATCAAAGAAAGAACCTAGAAATCACCCTTCAAGAAATTCTCAAGGAAAACTACCCTGATGTTTTAGATCTAGAGGGCAAAATAGAGGTTGAAAGAATCCACCAATCACCTCCTGAAAAAGATCCCAAAAAGAAAACTCCCAGGAATATTATAGCCAGATTCTAGAATCCCCAGATCAAGGAGAAAATACTCTAAGCAGCCAGGAAGAAACAATTTCAATGTTGTGGAAACACAATCAGAATAGCCCAGGACCTGGCAGCTTCTACACTGAGGGATTGACGGGCATGGAATATGATATTCCAGAGCGCAAAAGATTACCCCCAAGACTGATCACTGGATCTCTCTACACTTTGCAGGCCAGGAGCTGGAGCTGCCTCTGAAAACTACAAAATGTTGTGTTTCCTATGCAGCTTCTAGCCCCCAGGGGAGGAAGCCAACGCCTTCACCAAATACTGGTCCCAATGTCCATAGAGCACTAACATCTGACTTTGTCCTGGGCATGTCTATGTTGGTAATTCTGGAATCGTCACAGCTGCTGGTGTTCTGGGGTCCCCCCTGCCAGCTGTTGGCCCTGCCACCCTGGGGCTAAAACTGCGACTCTGGCAGACCTGGGCTTGGCTCCCTGAGCTCCACGCACTATGCTGTAGGCTCCCAGACCACTGCACTGGTCCTTCCTCCAGGGCTGCTGGGCTGTCCTCAGCAAGAGGCTAGCTTCTCTATGTCGTTCTGTGGGTGCTGCGGCTCCAGAAGTTGTTCAGAGTCCCCTTTTACATAGTTTGGAGGTAATCTTAGGGCAGAGTGGCTTGGACTCGCTGTTTCTACTCTGCCATCTTGGCTCGCCCCCCCTGCCCCAAGGCAAGTTTTGATAGCACAATGTGCCTGATAACTAGAGAGCTGAAGAATCCTTTTATAAAATAATAAATAATCATGAGATCAATCTATATAGCATACTGAAGATATAGTGGAAGAGGACTAGAACAGAAGTTTGAGTCCATACAGTTGGCAGACATGTTCATGTAACAACAGTCTATCTGTCTATATTTCATTAATATTCATAAACAATTTTATTTACATTAAACTATGCTTTCTTTTACACAGGGCACAGACAGAGACAACTTATTTTACACAGTCACAGCTTATTTCAAAGATCAAAATGCACAGTAGAATGATTAGAAAAATGCTAAAGTTTGTGGAAACATTAGTTCATATATGACTGAGCCTACTTACATATAACATAAGGGTTGGAGCAGGGAAATTAAGGCCACTCTCTATTTCTATTTGTGCACTGAATAGAAGAATATTAAAAGAGATATATGCTATGGAAACCTTCCACAGAAAATATATATTCAAGAGTGATTTGAGTTCTTAAATCTGCAGCATCAAGATAAGGATTAGGAAATCTAAATTTTTTAAATGTAGTTCATTTAAAAATATTTAGTTTTAAAATTCCTGAATACAATATTTTGCCTCCAAATTTCTTTGTATTAAATTGGTCCCAAAAATATTCTAGTCCCTGTAGACTGGACAGTTTAATGTAAGAAAAGTAAAGATATTTAGAAATCAATGGCTTTAAAGGTGGAATGGTTGTATGTGGGGGGCGGGGGTGTATGTGTACATGTGTGTGTTTGTGTCCTTGAGCTTTTGAAGAAAAAAAAACCAAATATGAATATTACATGAAAGGATAGTTAATTCAAGAGTCCCAAGGTCAATGGAAGTATGTATTAGACTTATATCATTATTTATTTACTCATCTAAATACTCAGTGTTATAGAGTCACTGAAATACAAAATTATATGAGAAAAAAGGAAGGCCTCAACAGCAACAAAAATAGAAAAAATGAAGGAAAGAAACCCTCAGTGAAGGTAAAAGTATTGAAATAAAGTAAATGGACCTCAATATTTCTAAAAAATGTCAGAACTAAAATTTTAAAAATTTGACATTGATGGAGAATGTTCAAAAGAAATCCTAAGTGAAACCCTTAATCATCAATGACAGGGGTTCTAGCATTGTCAAAGTGTATTATAAATATAATAAGAAGGAGCATGAGATGAACATTTGCATTCATCCATTCATTTATTCATTCAACAAACATTTATTGAGAAAATACCATAGGTAAGACACTCTACTCAATATTAAGGAGACCCTATGATAAATAAGACAATACCCCCACTCCTTATGGAGCTTATAATGCAAATTATTAACTTGCATTTAATGGTTTTCATAGTTTAGCAGAGGTACACATATCTACATATACATATGCACACATTTGCATACTTATCTCTATATATAATGTTGTTCATATATTTATATGAAGAAACATGTACCTCTGCCACATCTCTCAAATAGTCCCTTTGTCTTCTCTGACATGGCCACCACTCCTGTACAAGCCTTCATGACTTCATACTTGGATCACAATGGGTCTGCTTTCCACAAATTTCTCCCAATTCCAATCCCTCTTCCATTTAGCCACTAAATTGATTTTCTTAAAATGAAGGTCACATCATATCACCCCTCTATTCAACAAACTCCCATGATTTCCTATTACCTCTAGGAGAAAATACAAAATGCTATTTAGCATTCAAAGTTCTTTACAATCTCACCCCACCCCCACCTTTCCTGCCTTCTTATACCTTACTTGCTGACCCATATTCCTTGACCTAGTTTCACTGACCTGAGTGTTACAAGAACCATGCAGTGTTTTTGTTCTGGGCATTCTCTTTGGCTGCCCCACATTCCTGGAATGCACTCCTTCCTCCTTTCTGACTACATATCTCCCAGGCTTCCTTTAAATGCCAACTAAAATCCCACCTTCTACAGGAAGTTTTTATCATCTCTTCTTAATTCTTGTGCTTTCCCTATGTTAATTATTTCCTACCTCTCTTGTCTATAGCTAGACCATATATATATTTCTTTATATTTTGCCCACCCTCATTATATCAGAAACTCCTTGAGATCAGACATTGTCTTTTGCTTCTTTTTGCATCTTGTTGCTTAGTACAATGCCTGGTACATAACAGATGCTTAATAAATGTTTACTGACTAGTTGATTGATTGATATTTCCCCCTTGGCTATATTTCCTCTTAGAGGGATACAAAGATACTAGAGACATTAGTCTTATAAGTATTTCTTCAGCTGGAGTTTAGTTAAATATTTTCCCAGGTTCAGGGTCAATGTACAGAATCATATTCATTACATGATAGTGCATTATGCCTTCTTCGTATTGTACTTGTTTTGAATCAGAACTTGATAATGTTTAGTTTAATTGCACAATCATTTGAAAAATAAGTCTTTTTGCTAGGAACTTGAGATGCAAAGATAAATGGTAAAAATGGAACAATCTCTGGCTTCAAGAAGTTTATATTCTACTGATGGATAAAATACATACACAAATATATAAATAAGGTATATCGTTAACATAAATTAAAATATTTTTTTTTAATTTTGAGATAGTAGAACTGTCTCATAATAAAAAATAACTAAAGGCTCAAGAAAAACTTTGTGTAAGAAATAATACTTGAGTTTAGCCTGTAAAGGAATAAAGAATTTCAATCATTCAATGAATCAGTCAACAAACATTCATTAATATTTCCTGTATGCCTATTTCAATATGGGGTGCTTATGATGAACAAAAAAATGAAATAAGTCTTGTCTTAAAGGAATTTGCATTTTATTGGGGGATATTATTATGTTAGGGGTGATGTACACACAACCAGTAAATATAAGTTAATGGGGAAATAATAGGGAAGATTTCTTGTTGGAGTTGGCATTGGAGCTAACCTACAAAACAATTTTTTCACAATTATCTATCTATCTATCTATCTATCTATCTATCTATCTATCTATCTATCTATCTATTTGAAATTGCATGTAATGGCAGTTTTTAACATTCATTGCTATAAGACTTTGAGATTTTTGCCCTTCCTTACCCCATCCCCAAGATGGATGGGAGAGAATATAGTCAGTGATCATGACATCAAAAACCTGGGAGAAGAATAGAAGGATGGTGATGCCTTTGATTGTGGAAGATGATACCAAGGACTTTGAAATGATTAAAATTCATGAAAAGGAGGCAAATGGCTTATGATCTTACTTTTCTCTGTAAATTAAGATAAAAAATCCAGAGATGGCTCAGAATAGCTTCTGGGAGGGCTGAGAAAGAGAATAAATTCAAGAGAATTGGGTTTGGATAACCTGAAGTTGTAATGAATTTAAGTTTTGATTTTATTTCCAATTTGGTATAGTTCCTGGTCGGTGAATAAAAGAGTAGTTAGATGATGGAAGTAATCCAGTGCTAATGTTTGACAGCAAATGAGTCTTCAGAGCACAATACCTTACTTCCCATTTTGATGTCTTGTTGCTAAAATAAAAAAAAAAAAACAGCTTATCCTGCTATTACCTTCTTGAAGAATCATAAACTTGGAGCCTGGAGATATTTTAGAGTTGATGTAGTCTAACCCCCATGTTCTCTTCCTTTTACAGATTGGAAAAATGAGAAACAGACAGCTAACATGAGTTGTACTGGGTCACAAAATAAATGTGTGTGAAGTAGGATTTGAACTTACTTCTTCCTGAATAGGATAGCATTCTATCCACTAAACCAGTTTAGAGCTTTTTTATCACTCATAATAAGAAGAGCTTTCTTTTACATGGGACTTTATGTTTAAAAAATGTTGTGCATCATCATTGCATTTTTTTTTCTTGAAACCTGTGAGCTAGACACAAGTTTATTATTATTCTCATTTTAGAGAGTAGATAACTGAGACTTGACAGTGATTTTCCTGAAATAATTTTAACTATGCAGAACTCCAAGTACAGGTACTTTCACATAATAGATGGTCAATAAATGTTTGTGGAAATAGATTTAAATGAAAATAAATATTACCACGCCCGAGTCAGAGTATATTTTTTGTATTGCTTTGAATGTCTGCATGCAAATCTGATCCAGAAGGAGAGTTTTCTTTTCCTTTAGTAAAACTTGCATATAAATACTTTTATTTTCTATTTTTCTCCCACCTTTTCCCTTAGGGTTTGTGTGGGTGGGTTGAGAGAGTCATAGAATAATTTTGATTTAGTATAATTTTGAATTGTATTAGAAATGGAAAAATAAATCTAGATAACTGGAAAGTGAGGATTGTGACACTGAGAAAGCTGATTAAGAGAGAAGTTCTTACTCCCATTTTTTTCTCAACCCACTGTGAAGATTCTCCATGAGCCAATTTTTCAGAAGGCAGCAAGTTCACCTCTGTGGTAATCCCTGGGGGCACGCACCCAGGCTAAAGTGGTTTATAGTTTTATTGGTACTGGAAGGCAGGTTGAGTGTAGTGTATAATAATTCAGCTTCCAATCTTTATCAAAAACCTAAATTTTCTTTCAAATTGAAAAAAAAACAAATGAAATCATTACAGAAAATCTGGTGTCACAGGTAAGGTAATAATTGTGGTTTGTATAACTGGACATCTGTATCAATCTAGTGGATATACACATTAAATATGAAGTAAAATTGAAGCAATAATTATTTTTCCTCATTACTATTTATTCTATACACCAATTACTTATTAATTAAAACAATAAAGAGTGTAAGATAGTGGATAAATTAATGAACATGGAATCCTTAAAACTAAGAGTGATGATTCTACCTTTAACACTGACACTTATTTTGTGATGTTGTTACTTTCATCTAATTGCTAAGAACCTAGATTTCATCATATGTTAAATGAGTATAATAGTTATTTGCTATCCTATCTCAAAGGACTGTGAGTGAATCAAATGAAATAAACATGATCATTTTGTAAAAAAAAGTTTTATGTAAATATAAAACATCATTATTACATTTGCTATCAATAATAAAACACAAAATTGATAATAATAAGCACCAATGACACTTTCATTGTATCTACAGATGATGAGTTTATAATCTAGTATTGTTGTTTAATCACAAATCATTTCTTTTAGCCATACATTTAATGTGGACATGAGCTCTGTAATGACTATATCCTACATGTTATAGCTTTCCTTCTTCATAGAGGAACAGGGCAATAAAATTACATAACAAACAACAAGTTCAAAGGATTTCTAGGACTCAGAGCTGTTTGATATACCAGTGATCCTTTGTGAAGAGAAATCTAGATCAACTTGGAGATGACTGCAGAGGCCCAGCCAGCCTTGAATGGCTCAAGGTGACTTTAAGCAGCAACTGAAGATTCAGGACTTTCCAAACACCATAGTCCCTGGCTTAACATATCTGCAGATGTCTCCTCCTTTAAGCTCTCCCTTCTCCTCTGTGAACCTCTAGAAACTATATTATCTCACGTCCTTTCTCTCCCTTTTGAGAAGATGAGAACTTTTACCACCTCTCTGCTCCCTTGTAGGATCTTGTCTCTCCTAAAAGTCTTTTATTTTTCAAATGATAAAATAATTTAATTGGTATATTGGACTGTTTCATTTCAGTGCCTTCATGAACCCAGGGGTCATTTGTTAACATTAATAATCCATTGAACATTAAATATGAAAAGAATATTAGCACAATAATGATTTATCCCAGGCTTTTTTATTGGAACAATATGCAATAAAAGACCTAATGCATATTTTGGAATTTGAAAACAGAGCAAAGCAGATTTGGGAAGTATCCTCAGGACCTTAAGGTCACCATGAAATTAAGGGAAGTTAAGAGATTTGATAGAGGTTTTGATAGTAGATGATAAACAGGTCAAAAACCTACAGAAAAAAAAAAAAACATTTGGAACAAGAATTCATCACAATACTAAGCAATAGGAACTGAAGATAAAATTTATGCACCATTAAATTTATCTAATAGAATTGAAAGGAGTATAACTCTGATTGCATCTTATCAAATGACAAATACTGAAGAGTGGCATCAAAAGATTATCTAGAGATTATATCTCTTTGAATTCATCTAGCAGCATGTTGTCCTCCCCCCCAAAAAAGCATCAGACTTATGGCTAAGTCATATATGTTTTGTATTTGTTTTCTCTTATTTTATAAAAATGGAGGGACCTATAATGGTAACTCAAGAGCAGATTATCACCACCAGAAACTATAGAAAAAAAAAAAACTATCCTTAAGGAGTTCAAATTTAGTGATCAGTTCAGATTGAATAGATAAATAGATTCATAATTAAAAGCTAGAGGAAAATTAAATGAATTCAAATTTAATCTCTTCACTTAATGTCATAATGTCTAACAAAGGATTTGAGCCCAGATCTTTCTTTCTTCATGTCCCCATTCCATTCACTACACAATGTTGTATTACTAAAATAATGAACAGCACTCCATTGCAAACTGCAAAACTTTAGCAGTTATACCATACCTATCACAATATGACCTTGTTGTTAGTATTATGTAGGAATTTACTAGCTTTCATAAATCAACAGATTACAAATTCTTGCACTACAAATATAGAGCTCAAAATAGCCTTGAAAAGGGTGGCTAGGGGGGCGGAGCCAAGATGGCGGAGTAGAAACAGCTCTTCCAAGCCTCTCTGCCCCCAGATTCCCCTCACACTATGTAAAAGGGGACTCTGAACAACTTCTGGAGCCCCAGCACCCACAGAACGACACAGAGAAGCTAACCTCCCGCTGAGGACAGCCCAGCAGCCCTGCAGGAAGGACCAGCGCAGTGGTCTGGGACCTGGCAGCTCGCAGAGCGCAGGAGCCAAGCCCAGATCCGCGTGAGCCGAGGTTTTAGCCCCAGGGCGACAGGGCCAGCAGCCAGCTGGAGGAACCCCAGAACACCAGGAACCCTGGCGACTCCAGAATTATCAACAGAGACATGCCTAGGACAAAGTAAGAGGTTAGTGTCCTATGGACTTTGGGACTGGTATTTGGGGAATGTGTTAGCTCCCTCCCCTGGGGGCTAGAAGCTGCTGAGGAGACACGCCATTTTGTAGTTTTCAGAGGCAGATCCGGCTCCCAGCCTACAAATCTTGGGGAGATCCAGCGATCAGTCTTGGGGGGTAATCGCTCTTGCTTTAACCTCCCTGGATCTGTTGTGATCTAGGGTGGAAGTTGTGGGTGGGTTTACAGCTTGCCAGAAACAGAAGTTGCCCCCCACACGTTCGGGACGAAAATTCCTCTATCTGGCCTTAAAGCCATAGTGTGGCAACAAGCCCAAAATTCAAACAATTAAGTGGCAACATGACAAGGCAAAAGAAACAGAAAAATGCAACCCTACACTCCTATTTTGGGGGCATAGAGCAGGAAAAGGACTGTGAGGTCAGAAGTCCTTCTCCAAAAGCCCCAGGGGAAAACATGAGCGGGTTGCAGGCCATAGAGGACCTTAAGAAGGACTTTAAAAATCAAATAAGAGAAGTGGAGGAAAAATTGGAAAGAGAAATGAGAAGGATGGAGGAAAAGTATGAAATGAGGGTCAACAGCCTGACTGAAGAAAACAACACCTTAAAAAATAGACTAACTCAAATGGCTAAGGAGGCCCAAAAGGGCAATGAGGAGAAGAATGCCTTAAAAAGTCGAATTTGCCAGATGGAAAAAGAATCTCAAAAGTTCACTGAGGAGATTCATTCCTTCAGAGTTAGACTGGAGCAAATGGAAGCTAGTGACTTTATGAGAAATCAAGATGCTGTTAAGCAGATCCAAACAAATGAAAGATTAGAACACAATGTGAAATATCTCATGGGAAAAACCACTGACCTGGAAAACAGATCCAGGAGAGACAATTTAAAAATTATTGGACTACCTGAAAGCCATGATCAAAGAAAGAACCTAGAAATCACCCTTCAAGAAATTGTCAAGGAAAACTGCCCTGATATTTTAGATCCAGAGGGCAAAATAGAGGTTGAACGAATCCACCGATCACCTCCTGAAAAAGACCCCAAAAAGAAAACTCCCAGAAATATTATAGCCAGGTTCCAGAATCCCCAGATCAAGGAGAAAATACTACAAGCAGCCAGGAAGAAACAATTTCAATACTGTGGAAATACAATCAGAATAGCCCAGGACCTGGCAGCTTCTACACTGAGGGATCAAAGGGCATGGAATATGATATTCCAGAGGGCAAAAGAACTGGGAATGAACCCAAGGGTCACCTACCCAGCAAAACTGAGTATTTTGTTTCAGGGGAAAATACGGTCATTCAGTGCAACAGAGGACTTTCAAGCATTCTTGAGGAAAAAACCAGAGTTGAATAGAAAATTTGACATCCAGACGCAAGAAGCAAGAGATGCCTGAGAAGGTAACCAGGGAAAAGAAATCAAAAGGAACTTATCAAAGTTGAACTATTTACATTCCTATATGGAAAAGCAATAACTGTGACTGATGATATCTTTCTCACTATGAAAATAATGGAAGAAGGGGGTGTGGTCATATGAATACATATGTGAATGTGTGTGTATATGGTTACAGTTATATATGGATAGAGGGCATAGGTTGAATTTGTTGGGAAGGGAGAATACTCAAGGGATGAAATTATGAGGTGAGAGAGGAAAGTGGCAAGAGGAGATGGGGAGAGACAGGGTAGGGTAAACTATCCCATGTAGAAGAAGCAAGGGGAAGTGGTTGCAAAGGAGGGGGAGAATAAGGAAGGTTAAAAAGGCAAAACCACATTCACATTGAATTTGGTTCAGGGAGAAAATGTAATACATACTAAATGGGATATCTCAACCTGCAGCAGGATAGGGGGAAGGGGGACGAGAGGAGGGATGATGGATGGGAGGGCATCCTTGGGGTGAGGGGAGGTTGGAAGTACCCACTATAGAAGAGGGACAGGATCATGTAGGGAATGGACCAGGTGGGGGGTGGGATGAGTGGGAGGGAATTATAAGCAGCCTTGTACAATATATCTACTATGATAATGTTTTGCATAGCTAGACATGTACAACATATACTGAATTACTTATCTCCCAAGAAGGAATGGGTGACAAGGGAGGAAGGAAATGGATCTGAAATGTGAGGTCATAACATTAAATGTTTCAAATATATATAAATACTATTATTAATACTCTTTTGCTTGTAATAGGGAGATAAGATGTGCAGGCATTGGGACACAAAGATTCACCTTCCTCTAATGGAAAAGTCGATGGGGGTATGGGAGAAGGTATGGGAGAGAGCAGATTGGAGGAAGCGATATCTTGTGGGACTACTATTCTGGGAGGTTGGGTAGGGGAATAATGGAGGGAAAATGATTGTAACTCAAAATCTGGCCGAAATGAATGATGTAAAACAGAAGTTAATAAAGCATTTGTTAAAAAAAAAAAAAGAAAAGAAAAGGGTGGCTAGGTGGCGAAGTGAGTTAGAGTGTTGGCCTTGGAGTTGGGATTACCCGAGATCGAAACCGGCCTCAGAAAATGAGCACCCACACATAAATCATGACTAGCCGTGTAACCTTGAACAAGTTACTTAACCCCAATTGCTTTAAAAAAAAATAGCCTTGAAAATTCAGCAAATAAACAACACTGAAACTACATTATTATCACAGACAAAGCTACTGTGTACAATCTCCCAATCAGAATTCGTAAAAAAAATACATAAGAATGAAGTTTTTGTTTTAATAGGTGTTACCATGCCTAGTGCTCATAATCTTCAATCTTCCAAAATATAGAGAATGTAATAAAAATCAAATGGATATAGGGTATGGTACTTATCAACCCTTTACAACCAGAAATAATTTAACCATTTATGCAAAAGGCCATAGCACATTCAATATAACATGAGAGCACACCAGAGTTTTGGCCCAGTACCATTTCATCAAGAATTCTTATCAAAAGTTAAGAATTGGATAATGATGATGATAAAGATGATGCTGATTTTACTGAGAATAAGAACCTGCTTCTCCACTCAAAGAACTTATCTGATGCATAAAACAGAAAATACAAAAATGAAAATATAACAAAGTATATGTTGAAACCATTTAAAACCTCCTTATTAGGGTATCATGAGGTTCAACCAAAATAAAATATGAAAAATGTCATCTAAATGTAATTTCAGCTTTTTTCTTTCATTTTGCGTTGCAACTCTATAAATTAAACATATTAGCACCTGAGCACCTCAACTAATTAATAGGCTATGCTTCAAAAGTCCTTTACTATATTGCTTGATTGGAAAACAAAACACATTTTGCCATAGGCACATTATTTGTTTTTATATAGTGGATTGTTTTATATTCTTTACACATAAACCCATTTCAGCAATTTCCAAAATGGGAGCTAGGCTTCTAGGAGGATGTCAAGAATGTTTATATCTTGACTCAAAAGGAAACTTAATCAAAAAAGTTTAATAATAAATAGGGAGATAGACTATATCCCACCCTATCACCAAAGTCAGTCTCTTAACTTGTCTCAAACAAACAAGCCAGCCCTTTGTAGATCAATAATACATGTTTAACTCCCTTCAGCAGCTATGTAATGTCAAAATATCTGTGTTCTTTTTGAATATATGTGTATGTATATGTATATATATATATATATGTATCTATCTATCTTTATCTATCTATCTATATCTATGTGTATGTATATCTCAAGGCCTAGAAAATCTCTGCAAAAAAATGGGGGAAATCACATCTATTACCTTCTCTGCCTGTCCATTAGAGGAAAAAATAAATTCATAATAGGTGTTCATGATGAAAAATTTTGAAGAAAATTGACCTACTTAACCCATAGTATAAAGAGATGTATGAACTGATAACATTATGTTTGGGATACAAAGCTTTGTGACACAAGGAAGTACAGAGAGAACAAGAGGAGGAAAAAAGATTTCATCACCTTTTCTAAGAGTAGAGGTAGTTCAATGCAGATCTTTATAATAGGCTAAATATAGTTGTGAAATCCTCAGATATAACTTTGCCCATGTATCACTTACTTCCTGATATCTATTCTTCCTATCCTCTAGCCAACATATGTTGATGTAAGGCTCTAATTTTAGCACCTTTATTTTGAGGAATGGAGCTTTTTATTTTAACCTAACTTGGATAAATCTCTAAATGTTGGAATTACACGCGAGGAGCGAAAAACTCTTTGACACAATTTTATCCTTCCTTAGAAGTGAGGCCCGGTGATCCTTGAAAGCAGGGTCTGTTTTTTTATCATTTCTATTAATTCACTAATGCTTAGCACAGTGTGTATAAGCAATAAATTCTTAATAAATGCTTGTACACTTACTGACTTCTTGTACATCAGAAGCTGCAGTTGAGGTAATGTATAATGTTGCTGAAACCAAAGCTCTTGGTGTTTCACTTCCCTTAATCTAATACTCTGAAATTCTTCTAATTAACCATGTCCTTTTACCTTTCCCACTCTCCTTCCAGCATTCTCCTATTAAATCTATTTTTTATCCTCATTACAACCTTGTCACTACTTGTTTCTCATTTCTCATCCATCATATTTACTTTGGATCTACTTTTGTTTATTCATGATCTTAAAACTCAAGGCAGCCAGTTCCATTTTGTGTTGATCCCTACAAAATTCAATGTTTTACCTTCTCTAATTTTAATTGCTAAATGATGCCAACAGAAGTCACAAAACTGTGCTGACTGGATCCACTACAAATGCATATTATTAAATCTCAATTAATCTTTTGTTACTGCAGGGCAATCCATTGATACTTATTTAACTGACTGTGTAATACTGCCCACAGAATGTGTTTCAATTTTTTTCTTCTTTGTTCAACTCCATTCCCTTGTAATTTCCATGAAAAATATCTTACCTTGAATTTAACTGAGAAAATCCATATGGCAGTCTTGAGTTCCTTCTTCTCCCCAATTTTACATCTCAGATACTTTCAATAGCCTCTCCCCATTCTCTTCTCCTTTCTTCTACTATAATTGGAATAGGTTCCCTTTTCTCACATAATAGTGTTCTCAATCCTAGTTACTTAGTTAGAACAGTGAGTAGAATGCTGACATGGGAATTGAAAAGGCCTGAGTTGAAAATCTGACTCATATTAGCTGAAATCAAAACAATTCTGAGTTACCACATCACACTTATCAGATTGGCTAATGTGACAAAACAGGAAAAGGATAACTGTTGGAGAAGATGTGGGAAAAATTGGAACACTAATTCATTGTTGGTGGAGTTGTTAACTGATCCAACCATTCTGGAGAGCAACTTGGAACTATCCACAAAAAGTTATAAAAATGTACATCCCATTTGGCCCAGCAAGAACACTAGTGTGGATCCCCAAAAGATCATAAAAATTCGGAAAGGAACCCCATGTATAAAAATATTAAGAGCAACTATTTTTGTGGTGGCCAAGAAGTGGAAATTGAGGGCATGCCCATCAATTCGGGAATGGCTGCATGAGTTGTGAGACATGAATGCAATGGAATACTATTGTGCTATAAGGAATGGTGAATGGGTGAACTTCTGACAAACCTGGAAAGACTTACATGAACTGATTCTGAATGAAGTGAGCAGAACCATGAGAACACTGGACACAGTAACAACTACAATGTGTGATGACTGATTTTGATAGGTTTAGCCTTTCTCAGTAATACATGACCTAAAATAATTCCAAAGGACTCATCATGGAAAATGCTATTGAAACCCAGAGAAAGAAACTATGGAGTCAAAATGCAGAGTGAAGCAGAGTATTTTCTTTTTTCTTTTTTTTTTCTTTTTTCTTCTTTTCTCATGGTTCCTCCCATTCATTCTAATTCTTCGATACAACATGACTAATGTGAAAACATGTTTAATAAGAATGTATATATAGAATATATATCAGATTGCATTCTGTCTTGGAGAAGGGGGAAGTGACGGAGAAGGAGAAAATTTAAAACTTATAGAAGTGAATGTTGGAAACTAAAAATAAATAACTTAACTTAAAAAATTTCTGACTTATCCTAGCTAGGATGAACTGAGCAAGCCATTAACCTATCTCAGCCTCAGTTTTCTCATCTGTAAAATAACAAGAATAGTACCTAAGTGTCAGGTTGTTGGTAAAAACATAATTCTTATTTTTTTTAATTAAACAAATGCTTTATTAACATCTGGTTTACATCATTCATTTCCAACAGATTATGAGTTGCATTTTCCCCCCATTTTTCCCTATCCACCACCCCAGAATAGCAGTGCCACTAGATATCCCCTCATCCAATCTGCTCTCTCCCATATCTTCTCCCATACCCCCTTCGACTTTGCCATTAGGGCAAGGTGAATCTCTGAGCCCCAATGCCTGGACATCTTTTGAAGCATTTAATTTTTAAAACTTTGATTTTCAGATCCATTCCCTTCCTCCCTTGTCACCCAATCCCTCTGAGAAGATAAGCAATTCAGTATGTGTTGTACATGTATAGCTATGCAAAACATTACCATAGTAGATATATCATAAAAGACTGCTTCTATTTCCCTCCCACCCGTCTCACCTCCCACCTGGTCCATTCCCTACTTTGATCCTGTCCCTGTTTGATAGTGGGTACTTCCAACCTCCCTCCCCCCCAGAATGCCCTCCCCTCCATCATTCCTCCTCTCATCCCCCTTTCCCCTAATCAGGAGAGTGGGTGAGGGTAAGATATTTCATTCAGTACGTATACGATTCTCTCCTTGAGCCAACTTCAATGAGAATATGCTTTTGCCATTTTGCCTTCCTGTTCTTCCCCTCCCCTGCAACTACTTCCCCTTGCCTCTTCTACATGAGATAGTTTACCCTACCCTGTCTCTCTCCATCTCCTCTTGCCACTTTCCTCTCTCACCTGTTGACTTCACCCCTTAAGAATCATCCCTTCCTTGGGGCAGCTAGATGGCACAGCGAGCAGAATGCCGGCCCCGGAGCCAGAAGGACCTGAGCTCAGATGCGACCCCAGACACCCAACACACAAACAAAAACCCAGCTGTGTGACCCCAGGCAAGTCACCCAACCACAATTGCCCTACAAAAAAAAAAAATCATCCCTTCCCATCAAATTCAACCTGTGCCCTCTATCCATGTATAGCTGTGAACATATGCCATGTACCCTTCTTCAATTATTTTCATAATGATAAAGGTTTCATCAAACACAGTTATTGTTTTTCCATGTAGGAATGTAAATAGTCCAACTTTGATAAGTTCCTTTTGATTTCTCTTCCTTGATTACCTTCTCAAGCATCTCCTGCTTCTTGCGTCTGAATATCAAATTTTCTATTCAACTCTGTTGTTTTTTTTTTCCAACTCTGGTTTTTTCATCAAGAATGCTTGAAAGTCCTCTATTCCACTGAATGACCATATTTTCCCCTGAAACAAGATACTCAGTTTTGCTGGGTAGGTGACCCGTGACTTCAATCCCAGCTCTTTTGCCCTCTGGAATATCATATTCCATGCCCGTCAATCCCTCAGTGTAGAAGCTGCCAGGTCCTGGGATATTCTGATTGTGTTTCCACAATATTAAAATTGTTTCTTCCTGGCTGCTTGGAGTATTTTCTCCTTGATCTGGGAGTTCTAGAGCCTGGCTATAATGTTCCTAGGAGTTTTCTTTTTGGGATCTTTTTCAGGAGGCGATCAGTGGATTCTTTCAACCTCTATTTCCCCCACTGGGTCTAAAACATCAGGGCAATTTTCCTTGAGAATTTCTTGAAGGGTGATTTCTAGGTTCTTTCTTTGATCATGGCTTTCAGGTAGTCCAATCATTTTAAAATTATCTCTCCTGGATCTATTTTCCAGGACAATGGTTTTCCCCATGTGAATATTTCACATTGCCTTCTATTCTTTCATTTGTTTGGATCTGTTTAATAGTATTTTGATTTCTCATAAAGTCACTAGCTTCCATATGCTCCAGTCTAACTCTGAAGGAATGAATCTCCTCAGTGAGCTTTTGAAATTCTTTTTTCTATCTGGCAAATTCGACTTTTTAAGGCATTCTTCTCCTCATTGCCTTTCTGAGCCTCTTTTGCCATTTGAGTTACTCTATTTTCTTTTTTTTTTTTAGATCAAATTTTAACATTTATTTAAAAATTTTTTTTTTATTTTTAAACAAATGCTTTATTAACCTCTCTTTTACATAATTCATTTGCGCCAGATTTTGAGTTACAATCATTTTCCCCCCATTATTCCCCTACCCAACCTCCCAGAATAGTAGTCCCACAAGATATCACTTCCTCCAATCTGCTCTCTCCCATACCTTCTCCCATACCTCCATCGACTTTTCCATTAGAGGAAGATGAATCTTTGTGTCCCAATGCCTGCACATCTTATCTCCCTATTACAAGCAAAAGAGTATTAATAATAGTATTTATATATATTTGAAACATTTAATGTAAAGACCTCGAATTTCAGATCCATTTCCTTCCTCCCTTGTCACCCATTCCCTCTGGGGAGATAAGTAATTCAGTATATGTTGTACATGTCTAGCTATGCAAAACATTATCATAGTAGATATATTGTAAAGGCTGCTTATAATTCCCTCCCACTCATCCCACCCCCCACCTGGTCCATTCCCTACATGATCCTGTCCCTCTTCTATAGTGGGTACTTCCAACCTCCCCTCACCCCAAGGATGCCCTCCCATCCATCATCCCTCCTCTCATCCCCCTTCCCCCTATCCTGGTGCAGGTTGAGATATCCCATTTAGTATGTATGTCATTTTCTCCCTGAACCAAATTCAATGTGAATGTGGTTTTGCCTTTTAGCCTTCCTTATTCTCCCCCTCCTTTGCAACCACTTCCCCTTGCTTCTTCTACATGGGATAGCTTACCCTACCCTGTCTCTCCCCATCTCCTCTTGCCACTTTCCTCTCTCACCTCATAATTTCATCCCTTGAGTATTCTCCCTTCCCAACAAATTCAACTTATGCCCTCTATCCATATATAACTGTAACATATACACACACATTCACATATGTATTCATATGACCACACCCCCTTCTTCCATTATTTTCATAGTGAGAAAGATATCATCAGTCACAGATATTGCTTTTCCATATAGGAATGCAAATAGTTCAACTTTGATAAGTTCCTTTTGATTTCTTTTCCCTGATTACCTTCTCAGGCATCTCTTACTTCTTGCGTCTGGATGTCAAATTTTCTATTCAACTCTGGTTTTTCCTCAAGAATGCTTGAAAGTCCTCTATTCCACTGAATGACCATATTTTCCCCGAAACAAAATACTCAGTTTTGCTGGGTAGGTGACCCTTGGGTTCATTCCCAGTTCTTTTGCCCTCTGGAATATCATATTCCATGCCCTTCAATCCCTCAGTGTAGAAGCTGCCAGGTCCTGGGCTATTCTGATTGTGTTTACACAATATTGAAATTGTTTCTTCCTGGCTGCTTGTAGTATTTTCTCCTTGATCTGGGGATTCTGGAACCTGGCCATAATATTCCTGGGAGTTTTCTTTTTGGGATCTTTTTCAGGAGGTGATCAGTAGATTTTTTCAACCTCTATTTTGCCCTCTGGATCTAAAACATCAGGGCAATTTTCCTTGAGAATTTCTTGAAGGGTGATTTCTAGGTTCTTTCTTTGATCATGGCTTTCAGGTAGTCCAATAATTTTTAAATTGTCTCCCCTGGATCTATTTTCCAGGTCAGTGGTTTTTCCTATGAGATATTTCACATTGCCTTCTAATCTTTCATTTGTTTGGATCTGCTTAACAGCATCTTGATTTCTCATAGTCACTAGCTTCCATTTGCTCCAGTCTAACTCTGAAGGAATGAATCTCCTCAGTGAACTTTTGAGATTCTTTTTCCATCTGGCAAATTCGACTTTTTAAGGCATTCTTCTCCTCACTGCCCTTTTGGGCCTCCTTTGCCATTTGAGCTAGTCTATTTTTTAAGGTGTTGTTCTCCTCAGTCAGGCTGTTGACCCTCATTTCATACTTTTCCTGCATCCTTCTCATTTCTCTTTCCAATTTTTCCTCCACTTCTCTTATTTGATTTTTTAAAGTCCTTCTTAAGGTCCTCTATGGCCTGCAACCCACTCATGTTTTCCCCTGGGGCTTTTGGAGCAGGACTTCTGACCTCACAGTCCTTTTCCTGCTCTATGCCCCCAAAATGGAGTCTAGGGTTGCATTTTTCTGTTTCCTTTGCCTTGGCATGTTGCCACTTAATTGCTTGACTTTTGGGCTTGTTGCCACACTATGGCTTTAAGGCCAGGTAGAGGAATTTTCGTCCCGAACGTGTGGGGGGCAACTTCCGTTTCTGGCAAGCTGTAAACCCACCAACAACTTCCACCCTAGATCAAAATCCAGATCCAGGGAGGTTAAAGTAAGAGAGATTACCCCCCAAGACTGATCGCTGGATCTCCCCAAGATTTGTAGGCTGGGAGCCAAATCTGCCTCTGAAAACTACAAATTGGCGTGTCTCCTCAGCGGCTTCTAGTCCCCAGGGGAGGGAGCTGACGCATTCCCCAAATACAGGTCCCAAAGTCCATAGGACACTAACCTCTTGCTTTGTCCTAGGCATGTCTATGTTGATAATTCTGGAGTCTCCATAGCTCCTTAAGTTCTGGGGTTCCTCCAGCCCAGCTGCTGGCCAGGCCTCCCTGGGGCTAAAACCTCGGCTCACGCGGACCTGGGCTCGGCTCGGCTCCTGCGCTTTGCGCGATGCAGGCTCCCAGACTGCTGCACTGGTCCTTCCTGCAGGGCTGCTGGGCTGTCCTCAGCGGGAGGTTAGCTTCTCTGTGTCGTTCTGTGGGTGCTGGGGCTCCAGAAGTTGTTCACAGTCCTTTTTTACATAGTTTGTGGGGAATCTGGGGGCAGAGAGGCTTGGAAGAGCTGTTTCTACTCCGCCATCTTGGCTCTGCCCCCCTAGTCTATTTTCTAAGGTGTTATTTTCCTCAGTCAGGATTTTGACTGTCATTTCATACTTTTCTTGCATCTTTTTCATTTCTCTTCCCCCCAATTTCCCCCCACTTCTCTTATCTGCTTCTTAAGGTCCTCTATGGCCTGTAGCCAATTTGTATTTTTATTTGGGGCTTTTGGTGCAGGAGTTTTGACTTCACAGTCCTCCTCCATGCTTTGAGCCTCTTTGCCCCTAAAATAGGAGTCCGATGTTGAACTTTTCTGTTTATTTTGTTTCTTTTGCCTAGGCATGTTGCCACTTAATTACTTGATTTTTGGGCTTGTTGCTACAGTAGGACTCTGCCACCAGACAGGGGAGCTTCCGCCCAATCGTGGGGTCTTCACAACTTCTGCCAGTTGGGTGAGTTCTGTAATGCCTCCACCCACTCTGCCAAGTTGGATACCCACCCCAAACTTTCCCCCCAGACCACAGTCCAGATCCAGGCAGTTTAAAGCAAGAGAGATTAACCCCCAGACTGATTGCTGGATCTCCCTACAGTTCATAGACCAGGAGCTAGAGCCACTACTGATGCTGCAAAATGGCTTCTGTGCTGCTGTTTCTTCAGCAGCTTTTCGCCCCCAGGGGAGGAAGCCACGCATTCCCCAAATACTGGTCCCAAAGTCCATAGGGCACTAACCTCTCACTTTGTCCTAGGCATATCTGTGCTGATAATTCTGGAATCACCACAATTTCTGGTGTTCTGGGGTCCCTCCAGCCAGCTGAAAGCCTAGCTGCCCTGGAGCTAAAACCTCGGACCTGGGCTTGGCTCTGTGCTGCACTGTCCCTTCCCAGCATGCTGTGCTGCCTGCTCTCAGAGTGTTGTGCTGCCTGCTCTCAGAGCACTGCTCTGGCCACTCCCTGCAGGGCTGCTGGGCTCTCCTCAGCAGGAGGTTAGCTTCTCTGTGCCATTCTTTGGGTACTGTGGCTCCAGAAGTTGTTCAGAGTCCCTTTTCACATTGTTTGAAATTTGTGTGGGGCAGAGCACATTGGAAATGCTGTTTCTACTCCACCATCTTGGCTCCTCCCCCCACATAATTCTTTATATTTTATAACCAAGCACCAATATGATGAGATCTTGAGATAAAGGCAGTGGTAAGGTAGAGTGGGAGGTTAGAAACCAATTTTCCATGGAGGACTTAACCCGTCCATGTCAGAAACAAAGCAGATTAAAGCTCCTCTGAGAATCAGCAGTGGGATATCATCCACAAATGGCTTCTATAATTGCTATATGGGTGTGATAAAGAAAATCACTAACAAAATAAAATTAACAACAGTAATGGCTTACAATGAGATTGAAATGATCAAGTTTAATAATATACATAATGTGCTTAGTAAACATGTTGTAATATAGAAATACTAGTTATTAATATTTATTGAATCTCATCTCTGAGCTTGTCCCTTTGATCCTCTCTAATAGTAATAGAATTTAAAGATCTTCCATGCCCTTGATTGGCAACTAAACAGGTACTTAACATTTAGTTTCAAGCCCGTTTAAAGAAATAGAAGGTATGAATCCCTGTTGCTGATGTAACAGAAAGGGGCTGAACAGGGAGGAGCTAATACGACATATAAAGAAAATCCCCAGCTGGTAAAGTCAGAACTTCTTGGGGCAAGCATCATGGAGCGAGAGCAGCTACTGTATGTGTGTTTGTGTGTGTGTGTGTGTGTGTGTGTGTGTGTGTGTGTGTGTGAGAGAGAGAGAGAGAGAGAGAGAGAGAGAGAGAGAGAGAGAGAATTTTTCTCAGCAAACATCTAGAGGCTGGGCTGATTTTGATTTTGACAATAGGAGAAAGTGATTTTGGTTTTGAGAATGGGATAAAGTTATTTTGATTTAGAAAATGCAGCTTCTACTGAGACTTTTCTTCTGGAAACTTCTGCTGGAAGCTTCTGAGGGCCAGCCAGAGTTGCCAAACAGTCCCGAGGGTCAGCTCAAGGTGCGAGAGGAAGTATGACTGTGGTGTTGGTACTTTGTCTCTCTGTGGCTTTGTTAAGCTTTGTCTTACCAAGAATAGAAACTGTGAAGGACTTAAGGTGGAGTGGATATTGTGAGCTTTAATGTGGAGCA
This sequence comes from Gymnobelideus leadbeateri, assembly GCA_011680675.1. Classification (NCBI taxonomy): domain Eukaryota; kingdom Metazoa; phylum Chordata; class Mammalia; order Diprotodontia; family Petauridae; genus Gymnobelideus; species Gymnobelideus leadbeateri. The sequence goes on from WOXC01007885.1 coordinate 131,734, forward strand.
GGAACTACATGCAGAGCTGGACAAGGAACTGGGAACTCTCTGCCTTTGAACTCATGTGGCAGTTGGTTAGATTCAGAGAGTAGCAGGGACCATGGCAGAAGAATCATAGAAGCTAAAAGCCTGCCTCAAGTCAAGATGAAATTGTCTGAGTAGTGACCAATGAAATAGGGTACTAAGTAGTGACTGATGAAATTGTCACTTACTTGTGACCTAGGGGTGGATGGCCTTTGTACTTTCCACTACCCCTTAAAAGGGTACTGAGTGGTTACTAACTAAGTTGTAACTTAATTTCACCTCATGGGTGGAGGACTTTGACTTTTATACTTTATGATTGAATTAAGGAATTTGTGATTGACTAAATGAATGTACTTTGCTTAAAACTATGTGACCACTTTGGTGCAAACTATGTGTGCAGCTGTGAAATTCTGCATACTGAATATTCTGAATACTGTACTTTGATTTCTATGGATGTTTTGCTCTGATTTTGCTCTGTTCTTAGTGAATAGAGAGTTTGCTATACTATGTAATCAGAATGCTGAAAGCTATTCACAGCAGCAGTCCTCTGGAAAGCAGATTGTGCATGGATTTACATCCTCATACATCTGTAATCTTCAACAGTACACTGAATGGCTCTCTCTCTAATGTCTGAAAACATCCCTAGTCCTTTGCTATTCATAAAAAAATTAAACAAAAAACTTCATTTGATCTTGTCATCCATTCAAGTTATTGTCATATTTCTCTATTGCTTGACAAGCACACTCTGGGGGGGGGTTATATTCATTAATAAGAAACAGTGATGCAATGGGAAACAAATTCATTTTTTTATAATGCTGAAATCATAAATACTAGATCTGAGTAAAAATTCTGACTCTACTATTTATTGTAATGTGTGACATTGTTATAGGAATGTGAATTTTTAATGTCTTCCCTGCCCCTAGGTTAAGTGCACTCAGAGCCTGTGGTGGGAGTCTTGTTTGTCAGGAATGCCCACACCTTGGTGCTTTGTGATTGGGCAGTGGGTCAAGAGGGTTGTTATATTCTCTGATGCAGGAGAAGGCTATATAATCCCTGATGTGAGACTTTGATTTGGGGCTCACTTTGAGAAGTGTTGTGTGAATTGACCAGATGAGACTCTGGGCAGCCATAGAGAGGCCCCTGGCTTTGAAAACCCAGATGTTGATGATTCCCTCTCTGCTAACTGACAAGGTTTGGATGCAATGGTCAAGGCAGTTGGAGGCCTGTCTGCTTGATATGTTTTCTGTTTTCTTGTAACTTCTGTCTGTATACTCTGAAGCTTGGGGTGATGACTTTTTCCCCTAAACAAGGTAAATGGGAGAGATGGGGGGCGGAGCCAAGATGGCAGAGTTAAAAGAGCATGTCCAAGCCACTCCGCCCCCAGATTTCCTCCAAACTATGTAAAAGGGGACACTTAACAACTTCTGGAGCCCCAGCACCCACAGAACGACACAAAGAAGCTAATTTCCTGCTGAGGACAGCCCAGCAACCCTGCAGGAAGGACCAGCACAGCGGTCTGGGAGCCTGTGGCGCGCAGCCCGCAGAGCGCGGGGAGCCGAGCACAGGTCAGGTCTGCCTGAGTCTCGGTTTTAGCCCCAAGGTGGCAGGGCAAACAACCAGCTGGAGGGACCCCAGAACACCAGCAGCTGTGGCAATTCCAGAATTATCAACAGAGACATGCCTATGACAAAGTGAGAGGTTAGTGTCCTATGGACTTTGGGGCGAGTATTTGGGGAAGGTGTAGGCTTCCTACGCTGGGGGCTAGAAGCCGCTAAGGAAACACACTATTTTGTAGCTTTCAGAGGCAGCTCCAGCTCCTGGCCTGCAAACTGTAGGGGGATCCATCAGTCAGTCTTGCGGGGTAATCACTCTTGCTTTAACCTCCCTGGATCTGGATTGTGATCTGGGGTGGAGGTCGTGGATGGGTTTCCAGCTTCCAGAAACGGAAGTTGCCCCCCCTCACGTTCGGGACAAAAATCCCCCTATCTGGCCGCAAAGCACTAGTGTGGCAACAAGCCCAAAAGTCAAGTAATTAAGTGGCAACATGCCAAGGCAAAGGAAACAAATTAAACAGAAAAATGCAACATTAGACTCCTACTTTGGGGGCAAGGAGGGTTGAGGCATGGAGTGGGAAGAGGACTGTGAGGTCAGAAGTGCTGCTCCAAAAGCCCCAAGGGAAAACATGATTGGGTTGCAGGCCATAGAGGACCTTAAGAAGGACTTTAAAAATCAAATAAGAGAAGTGGAGGAAAAATTGGAAAGAGAAATGAGAAGGATGCAGGAAAAGTATGAAATGAGGGTTAACATCCTGACTGAGGAAAACAACACCTTAAAAAAGAGACTGACTCAAATGGCAAAGGAGGCCCAAAAGGGCAATGAGGAGAAGAATGCCTTAAAAAGTCGAATTTGCCAGATGGAAAAAGAATCTCAAAAGTTCACTGAGGAGATTCATTCCTTCAGAGTTAGACTGGAACAAATGGAAGCTAATGACTTTATGAGAAATCAAGATGCTGTTAAGCAGATCCAAACAACTGAAAGAATAGAAAGCAATGTGAAATATCTCATGGGAAAAACCATTGACCTGGAAAATAGATCCAGGAGAGACAATTTAAAAATTATTGGACTACCTGAAAGCCATGATCAAAGAAAAAACCTAGAAATCACCCTTCAAGAAATTCTCAAGGAAAATTGCCCTGATGTTTTAGATCCAGAGGGCAAAATAGAGGTTGAAAAAATCCACAAATCACCTCCTGAAAAAGATTCCAAAAAGAAAACTCCCAGGAACATTATAGCCAGATTCCAGAATCCCCAGATCAAGGAGAAAATACTACAAGCAACCAGGAAGAAACAATTTCAATACTGTGGAAACACAATCAGAATTGCACAGGACCTGGCAGCTTCTACACTGAGGGATCAAAGGCCATGGAATATGATATTCCAGAGGGCAAAAGAGCTGGGAATGAACCCAAGGGTCACCTACCCAGCAAAACTGAGTATTTTGTTTCAGGGGAAAATATGGTCATTCAGTGTAATAGAGGACTTTCAAGCACTCTTGAGGAAAAAACCAGAATAGAATAGAAAAATTTGACATCCAGATGCAAGAAGCAGGAGATCTCTGAGAAGGTAATCAGGGAAAAGAAATTAAAAGGAACTTATCAAAGTTGAACTATTTACATTCCTATATGGAAAAACAATAACTGTGACGGAGGAAATCTTTCTCACTATGAAAATAATGGAAGAAGGGTGTATGGTCATAGGAATACATATGTGAATGTGTGTGCATATGGTTACAGTTATATGTGGATAGAGGGCATTGGTTGAATTTGTTGGGAAGGGAGTATACTTAAGGGGTGAAGTTGTGAGGTGAGAGAAGAAAGTGGCAGGAGGAGATGGGGAGAGACAGGGTGGGGTAAACTATCTCATGTAGAGGAAGCAGGGGGAAGTGGTTGCAGGGGAGGGGAAAATAGGGAGGCAAAAAGCCGAAACCACATTCTCATTGAATTTGCTTCAGGGAGAGTATGACATCCATAGTAAATGGGATATCTCAACCTGCAGCAGAATAGGGGGAAGGGGGAGGAGAGGAGGGATGATGTATGGGAGGGCATCCTTGGGGGGAGGGGAGGTTGGAGGTACCCACTATGGAAGAGGGACAGGATCAAGTGGGGAATGGACCAGGCGAGGGGGTGGGATGAGGGGGAGGGAATTATATATACTATGATAATGTTTTGCATAGCTAGACATGTACAACATATACTGAATTACTTATCTCCCCAGAGGGAATGGGTGACAAGGGAGGAAGGAAATGGATCTGAAATTCAAGGTCTTAATATTAAATGTTTCAAATATATATAAATACTATTATTAATACTCTTTTGCTTGTAATTGGGAGATAAGATGTGCAGGCATTGGGACACAAAGATTCACCTTCCTCTAATGGAGAGGTCAAAGGAAGTGTGGGAGAGGATAGGGGAGAGAGCAGACTGGAGGAAGTGATGTCTTGTGACTGCTGTTCTGGGAGGGTGTGTAGGGGAAAAACAAGGGGGGGAAATGATTGTAACTCAAAATCTGGCGGAAATGAATGATGCAAAACAGAAATTAATAAAGCATTTGTTTAAATAAAAACAAAAACAGGGTAAATGATATATTTGATTGATTAAAGCAAGATTTGTAACCCATTTTGAGTTGTTTTTTTTTCCTTTAGAAAAGCAGATCTAAGAACCTGTGCTGGCAGCCATCCTGGCATACTGGGGTGCTTGCTGCTACAGACATGAATAAATAACATACATTCTCTGAGCCTCAGTTTATTCATTTGTAAAGTGAGGATGTTTGACTATATGACCTCTCAATTTCCTTAGACCTCTAGATCTACAAACCTGTGATTCTTTGATCATTTATTCCCATATTTCTCCTAATCTCATTATATGACACAAACTATTTTCCCCAGAATTAAAATTACTTTTGAAAATTCCAAATCTAAGTGTACCCTTTATTGGCAGCCACCTCTCCACTAATACCCCCCACTCACAAGCATGTACACAAACACACACACACATCTATACAAAAAACAATGGAGGCTTTGGAGCAAGGGAGCTATAGCACACACTGAGAACATATTTAGTTAACTTTTCCCCTAGCTGGATCAATTTTTGTAGTAGTGTTAGTCCCTTGGACAAGCAGGATATCTAGTCATATACAGGATCCTAGAAAAGGACTGCTGAGTCCCAAAAGAATTCCGTTGAAAATTATTCTAAATTTCCATGATAACTTTTTTTTTTATCTTCCTTTAACTTACTGTGAACTGCTTTTTAACAACCTTGGGGACAGCTTTTACCTTATCATATTTCAACATTACATTTTTAAAAATGTTTAATTTAATTTCATGATTATTTTAATTTATATCATTCATTAACACAAGATTTTAAGTTACAAATTTTCTCCCCATATTCCCCTACCAACCACCACCAAACAGCAATCCCACTGAATATCCCCTCCCCAATATGCTCTCTCTTATATTCCCTATTCCCACTCCCACTTTCCAGTAGGGCAGGGTGGATCTCTATGCCCCAGTGCCTGTATATCTTATTTACATTATATATTAAGCATTTGATTTTGTAACTTTGAATTAAAAATTTTTCCCTTCCTCCCTTGTCATCCACCCTTACTGGGAAGATAAGCGATTCAATATAGGTTGTACATATGCAGCTATGCAAAACATTGCCATAGTGGATATGTTGTGAAAGACTATCTTTTCCTACATCATATCCCAACCCCCAATTGTTCTATTCTCTACTTTGATCCCGTCACTTTTCAAACATGTGTACTTCCAACTTCCCTCCCCCCACCCGGCACTCCCTCCCATCATCTCCTTCTCATCCCCTTCACCCCTACTCTCCTATAGGGTGAGATACCCTCTTTAGTGTGTGTGTAATTCCCTCCCTAATCCAAATTCAATGAGAGTAAGGTACACTCATTCCCTTTTATTTTCCTGTTTACCCCTCCATTGTAAAAGTTTTCTCTTGTTTCTTCTATATGAGATAATTTACCCCATTCTGTCTCTCCCCATATCCTCTCATTATATTCCTCTCTCACTACTCAATTTCACCTTTTAATAACCATCCCTTCAATCTTACTCAATTGGTCCTGTGCCCTCTCTCTACATACACATATATACACACACTCACATATGTATTCATATGCCTCCTATATAGAAATACACTTCTATTTCCTTCAACTTTTCTCATACTGAGAAAAGTTTCATAAGTTAAATTTATTTTTCTTCCATGTAGGAATGTAAATAATTCAACTTTGATAAGTTCCTTATGATTTCTTTTCCCTGTTTACCTTCTCAAGCTTGTCTTGCTTCTTATGTCTGAATGTCAAATTTTCTATTCAACTCTGTTTTTTTCATCAAGAATGCTTGAAAGTCCTCTATTACATTGAATGATGATATTTTACCCTGAAACATGATACTCAAATTTTCTGGGTAGGTGATTCTTCATTTTAATCCCAGCTCCTTTAACTTCTGGAATAACATATTCCAAGCCCTTTGATCCTTGAGTGTAGAAGCTGCCAGATCCTGTGCTATCCTGATTGGGTTTCCACAATATTCAAAGTGTTTCTTCCTGGTTACTTGTAATATTTTTCCTTGATCTGGGAACTCTGGAACCTAGGTATAATATTCCAAGTATTTTTCTTTTGGGGATCATTTTCAGGAGGTGATCAGTGGATTCTTTCAACTACTATTTTGCCGTCTGGTTCTAAAACATCAGGGCAATTTTTCTTGAGAATTTCTTGAGGGATGATTTCTAGATTCTTTTTTTTATCATGGCTTTCACACAGTCCAATCATTTTTAAATTGTCTTTCCTGGATCTATTTTCCAGGTCAGTGGTTTGTCCAGTGAGATATTTAACATTGCCTCCTATATTTTTTCATTTCTTTCTGTTTAACACCATCTTGATTTCTCATAAAGTCACTGGCTTCCATTTGCTCCATTCTAATTCTGAAGGAATTGTTCTCTCCAGTGAGCTTTTGAGATTCTTTTTCCTTCTGGCAAATTCAGCTTTTTAAGGAATTCTTCTACTCATTGGCTTTTTCAGCCTCTTTTGCCATTTGAGTTAACTTATTTTTTAAAGTGTTATGTTCTTCAGTCAGGTTGTTGACTCTCATTTTTAATTTTCTTGCATCATTCTTATTTCTCTTCCAAATTTTTTCTTTACTTCTCTTATTTGGTTTTCAAAATCATTTTATGTTCCTTTATATTCTATAGCCAGCTCATATTTTTCTTAGAACCTTTTGGTGCAGGTGTTCTGACTTGACTGGCTTGTTCTTGTTCCATGCTTTCATCCATTTTGTCCCCCAAATAGGAGAATAAATTCAGATTGCTGTGCTTCCTTTGCTTGTTCAGGTTTCCATTCAATCACTTGATTTTTGATCTTTTTGCCATAGTACAACTTTGCTACCATACAGGGGAGTTTTTTCCTAAGTTGCTGAGGTTTTCATATCTGCTGGATCTATTAGTTGCCTACCCTCTCTGAAGCCTCCACAACCTCTGGCAAACTGGTCATGCACCCCAGAACCTCCACCATAGACAGTGATGCAGACCCAAGCAGGTTAAAGCAACAGTTATTACCCCTGATACTGGTTCCTTGCCCCCCTACAATCTGCAGGCAAGGAGCTCTGAAGCAGCCAAACAGTAGTAGCTGCACAGCCACAGCACCTAAACTACTCTCTCCAGGGGGCAAAAGCTGGACCACACTTCCAGACTCCCAGTTCCCAAAGTCCATACTGTAATGACCTCTCACTTTGTTCTTAGCATCTATGGGTTTGTAGTTGTGGAAACAACCATAGCTGCTGGTGATCTGACGTCCCTCCAGCAGGTGGCAAGTTATGGCTGCACTGAGGCTAAAATCTCTGGCTCACATGGGGCTAGGCTCAGCTCCCAGAGTGCTGTGTTGGACCCATCCTGACAGCCTGTCAGACTGTCTTCAGTGGGAAGTTAGCTTCTCTCTGTCATTTTTTGGATCTGCAGCTCCAAAGGTTTTTTTAGAGTCATTTTTTACAGGAATTGGAGGAGGAAGAAGCAGGAGCTACAGGGAAGTCTACTTTCTACTCCACTATCTTGACCTGGCTCAACATTTACTTTTAAAGAATATTTTCATTTAATCCTCATGATCTTAGTTGACTCTTTATTCGTGAAACCATGGCACAGACAAGTAGATCTCTAGGTAAGGACCATTTTCCTTTTTCAGTAACATATTTTCTTGATGAATACATTCCTTCATTTTTTTCTTCAAAGTTCATTATTCAGTATTTGTTATATATTGTAGTTGGCTCTAACCCAAAATGTGACTCTCCCTTTATGGCTGAGTGATCCTCCTGTTAAGTTCTTCAGACATGACTCAAAGTCACACAATGATGCATATTTGCATTTACATTGACTTTATTTATAAGTGTAGAGTTTATTCTATACAGCAGAAAGCACTCTCCTTGAGGGTAGGAGATTTTTTTTTTCCTGTCTTTTCATCTTCAGCACCAAGCTCAATGTCTGACCCAAATGACACATTTAGTAAATAGGAGATAGGACTGAAACTTTGATTACATTGGGATAAGAAACTCAAAGGTGAGAAAACTTTCTGAATGCCAGTTCGTAATTCTTTACAATTTTTAAACTTACAAAGTTGCCTAGAGTATTAAGAGGCAAAACAACAATTTTTTTATGCTTCTAGGCTACTCTCTGTCCAGTATGCTACTTCAATAAATGCTTATCAAACTGAATTAAGATGAAAGATTTTTTTTTTAATTTTTGGAGGGAATAATAAACCACAGAAGTATTTTTTTTAATTTCTCTTTATGTTAAAATATTATCAAGTGGGAGACAATCAGGAATTCAGAAAATCAATTTAGAAATGCCTTCTGTTAAATTTTAAATTGTGGAAAAACCATTTTCCTTCCATTTTAGTTTGAATTTAGTTGTAGCTTCATGTACAGTTCAGTCAGGGGTTGCTTCAACATTGAAAACCAACTCCAGCTGTACTCCGTTCAGCATTCTGAACTTCAGGTAAGCATAATTTCAAAGTTGAGCAGAAGCTAAAATTCCATTTAGACAGAAGTCCCATTAACAGCTTTCTAGATGCATATTATGCCCAGATATTTTCAGTAGAACTTATAGTTTCACTATACCTGTCAGCACATGTCAAAACTAATGTCATGATAACTCAATACTTGGATATTGCCAGATAATATCATGTAGAGCTAGAGACTAGAGTCAACTGGGTTGGAATCAGCCTGAAAATATTGACTCAAGGTGACCTTGGATCACCCATTATACTCAAATCCTCATAAAAACTGAGTTTTAAGGGATTTCACTGAGTGCTTCCATTAACATGGCCCAAAGTACCATTTCCATAAATAGTCAGATTCCCATATAATGTAATTGGCCTAAAAATGGTACATTAAATAATTATACAAACCAGATGAAATTGAATTTGGGGGTTGTGAGGAGGAAATAAATATATCTATGTATCCAAAATAGAATTTCATAGACCACAAATTTTATATTATTGTGTAATAAGGAGAGAATGATAAACTGATATTATGAATATTTTAAATTGGCACTGATATCTAAGATCATTCAAAAGGACCCATGTTGAAAAATGCTATCCATTTCCAGAGAGAACTGATTAACTCGATGCTAATTGGAACATATCTGTCTATGTATCGATGTATCTATCTATCTATCTACGTATATGGGTGTGTGTGTGTGTGTGTGTGTGTGTGTGTGTGTGTGTGTGTGTATACAGACAGAGACAGACAGACAGAGAGGATTCAGAAAAAAAAATATATCAACTGAACTCAGCAATATATACAATATTTCAAATCCATACTTTTCCACTATGAAAAAGTGAAGGGTTTTTTTTTTGTTTTTTGTTTGTTTATTTGTTTTCTTCTTTTTTCTTTGTAACAAACTTTGTCAATAAAATTATACCATGTTCACTTACATTTTGCTATTGTTGCTGCTGTTCCTCTTTACATTACTGTTTCATTATTATTTTCTTTTTTTTAAACAAATGCTTTATTAACTTCTGTTTTACATCATTCATTTCCACCAGATTTTGAGTTACAATCATTTTCCCCCCATTATTCCCCTACCCAACCTCCCTGAATAGCAGTCCCACAAGATATCGCTTCCTCCAATCTGCTCTCTCCCATACCTTCTCCCATACCCCCATCGACTTTTCCATTAGAAGAAGGTGAGTCTTTGTGCCCCAATGCCTGCACATCTTATCTCCCTATTACAAGCAAAAGAGTATTAATAATAGTATTTATATATATATTTGAAACATTTAATGTTACGACCTCGAATTTCAGATCCATTTCCTTCCTCCCTTGTCACCCATTCCCTCTTAGGAGATAAGTAATTCAGTATATGTTGTACATGTCTAGCTATGCAAAACATTATCGTAGTAGATAAATTGTACAAGTCTGCTTATAATTCCCTCCCACTCATCCCACCCCCCACCTGGTCCATGCCCTACATGAAGCTGTCCCTCTTCTATAGTGGGTACTTCCAACCTCCCCTCCCCCCAAGGATGCACACCCATCCATCATCCCTCCTCTCATCCCGCTTCCCCCTATCCTGCTGCAGGTTGAGATATCCCATTTAGTATGTATGTCATTCTCTCCCTGAAAGAAATTCAATGTGAATGTGGTTTTGCCTTTTTAGCCTTCCTTATTCTCCCCCTCCTTTGCAACCACTTCCCCCTGCTTCTTCTACATGGGATAGTTTACCCTACCCTGTCTCTCCCCATCTCCTATTGCCACTTTCCTCTCTCACCTCATAATTTCATCCCTTGAGTACTCTCCCTTCCCAACAAATTCAACCTATGCCCTCTATCAATATATAACTGTAACCATATACACACACATTCACATATGTATTCATATGACCACACCCCCTTCTTCCATTATTTTCATAGTGAGAAAGATATCATCAGTCACAGTTATTGCTTTCCCATATAGGAATGTAAATAGTTTAACTTTGACAAGTTCCTTTTTATTTCTTTTCCCTGATTACCTTCTCAGGCATCTCTTGCTTCTTGTGTCTGGATGTCAAATTTTCTATTCAATTCTGTTTTTTTCCTCAAGAATGCTTGAAAGTCCTCTATTCCACTGAATGACCATATTTTCCCCTGAAACAAAATACTCAGTTTTACTGGGTAGGTGTACCTTGGGTTCATTCCCAGTTCTTTTGCCCTCTGGAATATCGTGTTCCATGCCCTTCAATCCCTCAGTATAGAAGCTGCCACGTCCTGGGCTATTCTGATTGTGTTTCCACAATATTGAAATTGTTTCTTCCTGGCCACTTGTAGTATTTTCTCCTTGATCTGGGGATTCTGGAACCTGGCTCTAATATTCCTGGGAGTTTTCTTTTTGGGATCTTTTTCAGGAGGTGATTGGTGGATTCTTTCAACCTCTATTTTGCCCTCTGGATCTAAAACATCAGGGTAGTTTTCCTTGAGCATTTCTTGAAGGGTGATTTCTAGGTTCTTTCTTTGATCATGGCTTTCAGGTAATCCAATAATTTTTAGATTGTCTTTCCTGAATCTATTTTCCAGGTCAGTGGTTTTTCCCATGAGATATTTCACATTGCCTTCTAATCTTTCATTTGTTTGGATCTGCTTAACAGCATCTTGATTTCTCATAAAGTCATTAGCTTCCATTTGCTCCAGTCTAACTCTGAAGGAATGAATCTCCTCAGGGAACTTTTGAGATTCTTTTTCCATCTGGCAAATTCGACTTTTTAAGGCATTCTTCTCCTAATTGCTCTTTTGGGCCTCCTTTGCCATTTGTGTTAGTCTATGTTTTAACGTGTTGTTTTCCTCAGTCAGGCTGTTGACCCTCATTTCATACTTTTCCTGCATCCTTCTCATTTATCTTTCCAATTTTTCCTCCACTTCTCTTATTTGATTTTTAAAGTCCTTCTTAAGCTCCTCTATGGCCTGCAACCCAATCACGTTTTTGCTGGGGCTTTTGGAGCAGGACTTCTGACCTCACAGTCCTTTTCTTGCTCTATGCCCCCAAAATAGGAGTCTAGGGTTGCATTTTTCTGTTTCCTTTGCCTTGGCATGTTGCCACTTAATTACTTTACTTTTGGGCTTGTTGCCACACTATGGCTTTAAGGCCAGATAGAGGAATTTTCGTCCTGAACCTGTGGGGTCAACTTCTGTTTCTGGCACGCTGTAAAACCACCCAAGACTTCCACCCTAGATCACAATCCAGATCCAGGGAGGTTAAAGCAAGAGCGATTACCCACCAAGACTGATAGCTGGATCTCCCTATGATTTGCAGGCTGGGAGCTGGAGCTGTCTCTGAAAATTACAAAATGGCTTGTCTCCTCAGCAGCTTCTAGCCCCCAGGGGAGGGAACCAAGGCATTCCCTAAATACCTGTCCCAAAGTCCATAGGACACTAACCTCTTACTTTGTCCTAGGCATGTCTATGTTGATAATTCTGGAGTTGCCACAGCTCCTGGTGTTCTGGGGTTCCTCCAGCCAGCTGCTGTCCCTGCCGCCCTGGGGCCAAAACCTCACACAGACCTGGGCTCTGCTCGGCTCCTGCACTCTGTGCGCTGAGCGCTGCCAGATCCCAGACCCCTGTGCTGGTCCTTCCTGCAGGGCTGCTGGGCTGTCCTCTGTGGGAGGTTAGCTTCTCTGTGTTGTTCTGTGGGTGCTGGGGCTCCAGAAGTTGTTCAGAGTCCCCTTTTACATAGTTTGGGGGGAATTTGGGGGCAGAGTGGCTTGGATGAGCTGTTTCTACTCTGCCATCTTGGCTCTGCCCCCCCCCATTATTATTTTCCTATTCATGATTATTTCACTTTTTATTGTTATATGCTTTTATTCCCTACTTCTCCAAATTCTGCATATTAATCTTTCCTTAGGTCATAGTCTTATTACATTACACTCCTGCCATAATTTGTTTAGGCATTCTGTAGTCAATATAGATGTTTTCGAAAAAAATATGCTCATAAATATTATGGCAAATAGGAAAACTTTTTATTAGTGTCCCCAATTCAGTATATTCATAGGAGTAGAATAGCTATATCACATGATATAAACAATTAATTATTTTCTTATCATGGCATTTGTTTGCTTATCACTGTTTTGGAGCAACTTTTTATATGATTATTAGCAATTTGAATTTATTTTTTGAGAAATGTTAATTCATATATTTTATTACCCAAACACTGGAGAATACTTCTTAGCATTTTTTATTTATGTTAATTACCTATAAGTGTTGAATAACAGAGTTTTAAACGTTAATGGGTACGAAGTTTTTGTTTATTTTCCTCCCACAGTTAAGAGCTTCCTTTCTTATCCTTTTTTGCATATTCAAATAAGTTTTTATCTTAATTACAAAAAGTTACCTATTTTATAATTTTTATTTATTTATAATTTATACATTTGATAGTTATCATTTTTCTTATTAAGAATTCTCACCAGTGAATAACTTAGCTTGATTTCTTCTTTTTGTGACATAGAAGAAGATCAAAACATACACTCAGAAGAAGTAAAAATTCCCACATCCAACACTGCAAGAAAAATATGAATTGGTCTCAGGCCATAAAAGACCTCAGAAAAGATTTTAAATGTTGAGTTAAGTGCGGAATAGTAAAAATTAGAAAGAAAAATGAGAGCAATGCAAGAAAATAATGCAAAAAGTCAGTGGCTTAGAAAAGGACACCAAAACTTCTGAATAAAATAAGACCTTAAAAAACAGAATAGGCCAATTGTTTTTAAAAAAGGGTACATATATCCAGTGAGGAAAAGAATAAATTGTAAAGCATAATTAGCCAAAAGGAAAAGTATATATAGAAGTGTACTGAAGGAAAAAAATTCCTTAAAAAGCAAAATTGGCCAAATGGGGAAAAAGCACAACTGCTCACTGAAGAAAATAATTCTTAATTAGAATTGGGCAAGTGGAATTTAATAGCTTTATGAGACATTAATAAGCAATAAAAACAAAAGAATGAAAATTATGAGTGACAAAGGAGTGCACAGGGAGAAAGGGAAAGGTAGAAGTTGAATGTGGTAAATTATATCATAGAAAAGAGCTTTTACTCTGGATGAGGATTTGGGGGAGGCAGTGAAGGCACCAATCTTACTCTCATGAGAATGGGCTCAAAGAGGGAATAATATACACACTCCACTGGATGTAGAAATCTATCTTACCCTACAGGAAAGCAGAAAAGCAATGTGATAAGAGAAGGGGGTAGTGCTGATAGGAGGGAGGGAGGAATGGTGCAGGGGGTAGTCAGAAGTAAAACAATTTAGAGGAGGAAGAGGGGAGAGAGTGAGGGAAAGAGAGAGGGAGGGAGAGAGAGAGAGAGAGAGACAGAGAGAGAGAGAGAGAGAGAGAGAGAGAGAGAGAGAGAGAGAGAGAGAATAGAATTATAGAATTAATGGGGGAGAAATAGGATGGAGGGAAATACACATAGCAATTACAATTGTGAAAAATCTTTTGAAGTGATTTTTCTCTAATAAAGCTTTCATTTTTCAAATATGTAGAGAATGGAATCAAATTTTTACTAAAATGTGTCATTCCTCAATTAATAAATGATCAAAAGACATTAACAGCAAATTTTCAGATGAAGTAATCAAATTGATCTATAGCTATATGAAAAAAATGTTTCTATTTTACTATTAATTAGAGAAATGCAAATTAAAGTATTCTGAGGTATTCCTCATACTTATTAAATTGACTAATATGACAAAAAAGGAAAATGTTGGAGAGGATGTGGGAAAATTGAGATACTAATGCACTTTTGGTGTTGTAAACTGTTTCAATCATTATGTAGAAAACTTTAGCACAATGTCCAAAGGGCTATAAAACCAGGCATATCCTTTGACCCAGCAATACCATCACTAGGTTTGTATTCCAAAAGAGGTTTTAAAAGAAGTACAAGGACCAATATGTACAAAAATATTTATAGCAGCTCTTTTGTAGTGGAAAAGAATCAGAAATTGAGGGAGTGCTCATCAATTGGAGAATGGATAAACAAGTTTGGTATAAGACTATGATAGATTATTATTGTGTTATATTAAATGATGAGCAGGATGCTCTTAGAAAAAGCTGAAAATACTTAGAAAACTGATGTAACATGAAATGACCAGAACCAGGAGGACATTGTACACAATATTTTACATTGATTAATTGTGACTGACTTAGCTATTCTTAACAATACAATGGTCCAATACAAATCTGAAGGACATGATGAAAATTGCTCTCTATCTTCACAGAATGAATTGATGATGTCTGAATACAGAGCAAAACATACTGTTATTTTTTTTAATTCTTGATTTTTCTTGAGTTTACTTTTTCTTTTGGTATATATTTTCCTTATAGCATGACTAATATGGAAATATGTTAAGTATAACTACTAATTTATAACCTATATCAAATTACTTGCATTCTCAATGAGGGGGGTAGCGAAAGAGGGAAAGAATTTGAAACTCAAAATTAAAAAAAAACATGTTAAACGTTGTTTTTTACATATTATTGGAAAAAAATAAAATATTAAATTAAAAGAGAGAACCTAGGAAATATATATTGTGTCCTAAAAATAAAAATCCTAGGAATATTATACCCAGATTCTAAAATTCCTAGAACAAGGAGAAAATATTTAAAGCAGCCAGGAAAAAAAACAATTTGAATAGTGTAGAAACACAATCAGGATAGCGAAGTATGTGGCAGCTTCTACAATGAGGGATTGAAGGGCTTGGAATATGATACTTTGGAGGGCAAAGGAGCTGGGATTAAAGCCAAGAATCACATATCCAGCAAAACTGAGTATCATGTTTCAGGGGAAAATATGGTCATTCATTGGAATAGAGAACTTTCAAGCATTCCTGATGAAAAAAGCAGAGTTGAATAAAATTTGACATTCAGATATAAGAAGCAAGATATGCTTGAGAAGGTAAACAGGGAAAAGAAATCATAAGGAACTTATCAAAGTTGAACTATTTACATTCCTAGAGGTAAAAATGATAACTGTAATTAGTGCAACTTTTCTCAGTATGCAAACGCTTGAAGAAGGGTATATGGGCATATTAATACATATGTGAATGTTTGTATATATGTTTACAGGTATACATAGGTAGAGGGCACATATCAAATTTAATAAGAAGGGATGATACTTAAAAGGTGAAATTAAGAGTTGAGAGAGGAATACAATGGGAAGAGGTGGGGAGAGACAGAATGGGGTAAACACTCTCATAGAGAAGAGGCAAGGGAAAATGGTTACAAGGGAGGGAAGAACAGGAAGGAAAAAAAGGCAAAACCTTATTTTCATTGAATATGGATCAGGGAGAGAATGACATGAATACTAAATAGGATATCTCACCCTACATGAGAGTAGGGGATAAGGGGATGAGTGGGAAGAAGATGGAAAGGAAGGTTCAAGGGAAGGGGGGTAGAGAAGTTGGAAGCACCCACTTTTGAAATGGAACAGAACCAAAGTAGGGAATAGACAAAGTGGGAGGTGGGATAGGAGGGAGGGAAATATAGTCAGTCTTTTACAATATATCTACTATGGTAATGTTTTGCATAGCTACACATAAACAACATGTACTGAATTGCTTATCTTCCAAGTAAGGATGGGTGACAAGGGAGGAAGGGAATGAATATGAAATTCAAACATTTAAAATCAAATGTTTAAAAGTATATAAATACTATTATTAATACTATTTTGTATATAATCAGGAAATATGATATACAGGCATTGGGGCACAGAGATTAACCTTGTCCTAATGAAAAAATCTTACGGGGTATGGGAGAAGATATGGGAGAGAGTAGATAGCATGAGCATATATCCAGCAGGACTGCTATTCTGGGGTGGGGAGAAGGGAAAAAATTGCAAATCAAAATCTGGCAGAAATGAATGATGTAAACCAGAAGTTACTAAAGCATTTGGGGAAAAAAAAGAATGCTTGAAAGTCCTCTGTTCAACTGAATGACCATATTTTCCCCTGAAACATGATACTCAGTTTTGCTGGATGGGTGATTCTTGGTTTTAATCCCAGCTCCTTTGAACTCCAGAATATCATATTCCAAGCCCTTTGACCCTTGAGTATAGAAGCTGCCAGATCTTGTGCTATCCTGATTGTGTTTCCACAATATTCAAATTGTTTCTTCCTGGCTGCTTGTAATATTTGTTCCTTGATCTGGAAATTCTGGAACCTGGCTATAATATTCCTGGGAGATTTCTTTTTTGGGATCTTTTTCAGGAGGTGATCAGTGGATTTTTTTCAACCTCTATTTTGCCCTCTGGTTCTGAAACATCAGTCCATTTATCCTTGAGAATTTCTTGAAGGCAGATTTCTAGGTTCTTTTTTTTTATCATGGCTTTCAGATAGTCCAATAATTTTTAAATTATCTGTCTTGCATCTTTTTCCAGGTCAGCGGTTTTTCCCACAAGATATTTCACATTGCCTTCTATTATTTCATGTTTGGATCTGCTTAACAGCATCTCGATTTCTTATAAAGACATTTGCTCCAGTCTAATTCTGAAGGAATGATTCTCCTCAGTGAGCCCTTGATATTCTCTTTCTGTCTGGCAAATTCATCTTGTTAAGGCATTCTTCACCTCATTACCTTTTTGAGCCTCTTTCGCCATATGAGTTAGTCTATTTTTTAAGGTGTTATTTTCCTTAGTCAGGCTGTTGACTCTCATTTAATAATTTTTGTATTTTCATTTGGGGATTTTGGTGCAGGAGTTCTGACCTACCCGTCCTCCTCCTGTTCCATGCTTTGATCCTCTTTGCCCCCAAAATAGAAGTCTAATGTTGAATTATTCTGTTTTTTTTTGTTTTTTTTTTTATTTCCTTTGCCTTGGCATATTGCCACTCAATTACTTGACTTTTGGGCTTCTTGCCACAGTAGGACACTACCACAGCCAGGGGAGTTTCTGTCCCAAATGCTTGGGTTTTCTCAGCTGTCTGAGGTATTATTTGGGTGCCCTCTCTGAAGCTCCCACACTCTCTGGCAAGCAGGTCACATACACCAAGACCTCCACCCCAGACTGCAATCCAGATAAAAGCTTAAAGCAAGAGCAATTACCCCCCCCCCCACCCCCCGCCCGGGCTGGTTGCCGGGTTCCCCTACAGTGTGTAGGCCAGGAACTGAAGCTGCAATGTCGCACTGGCTGAGTTGTGGCTCCTCAGTGGCTTCTTATCCTGGGGGGAGAGGCCAACATTCTCTCCCAACTAGTGGATCCCAAAGTCCACAGGGAACTGACCTCTCACTTTGTCATTGGCATCTATGTGTTGATAATTCTGGAAATGGACACAGCTACTGTTCTTCTGAAGTCCCTCTAGCCAGCATTGGTCAGGCCTACCCTGGGGCTAAAACCTCTGGCTCATGTGGGCTGGGCTTGGCTCTCAGAGCACTATGCTGGCCTGCTGGGCTGTCCTCAGCAGGAGGTTAGCTTCTCTGTGTCATTTTGTGTGTTCTGTAGCTCCAAAGTTTGTTCAGCATCTCCTTTAACATGGACTGGGGGAGGTGAGAGCCAGAGGCCCATGGAAGTGTTGTTTCTACTCCACCATTTTGACTCTGCCCCCCCCCCCCTCTTTTTTTAAGCAA
>WOXC01007886.1:0-152330 GCA_011680675.1 Gymnobelideus leadbeateri
TCTATCGGGGAATGGCTAAATAAGCTGTGGTATATTATTGTGATGAAATATTATTATTCTATAAGAAATGACAAGCAGGATGACTTCAGCAAAACCTGGAAAGACCTACATGAACTGATACAAAGCAAAGTGAACACAACCAGAACAATTTACAAAAGAACAATAGTATAGTATGATGAAGAACTATGACTTTGCTTTTCTCAGCAATACAATGATCCAAGACAATCCCAGAGGTTTAAGGATGAAACAAATTATCTGCCTCTAGAAAAAGAACTGATATTATTTGAATACAGACTGAAGCATGCTATTTTCTCTTCCATTCTTTTTCTTTTATTCAAGTCTTCTTATACAAAATGCGCAATAAGGAAATGGTTTACATGACAGTTTACCATCTCAGAGAGAGGAAAAAGGAGGGAGGAAAGGAAGGATAGAATTTGAAACTCAAAATATAAAAGAAAAAGAAATGTTAAAAGATTGTTTTAACACATAATTGAGAGAAAATAAAATATATTTTAAAAATAATTGTTCTTACTTTGCAGAGTGTTGTGAGGATGAATGAGATATTTGTAAAATGCTTCTTGAACCATAAAACACTATAAAAATATGAGATATTGTGATTATTTCATCATTTAAATTACTACAAATAATCATTTAATAGGCCTGTGTATATAACATATTATATATGCTCATATATGTATTTATTATTCACATATACACATTCACACATACTCCTATATATATATATATATATATATATATATATATATATATATATATATATGCACAGATATGTACCCTTTTTTTTTTTTGCTTTTTGGAGGGCAATTGGGGTTAAGTAACTTGCCCAAGGTCACACGGCTAGGTTTCTGTTTGTGTGTGCATTAAGTGTCTGAGACCGGATCCAAACTCAGGTCCTTCTGATTCCAGGGCTGGCGCTCTACTCACTGCGCCACCTAGCCGCCCCAATATGTACCCTTTTAAATACTTCTGATCATTTTTTCCTTGTTCAATTGGTATTCAATATTTAATTGGGACCCTTGGTATCTGGCTGGTAAGGTTTCACCACCTTTTTTTTTCCTAAAAAAAAATCTACCATGCTCCTTTTTGCCATCCTCATGCCTTGCTACATTATGTGTGGTCCCTTTCCAAATCTAGATATGAAGAAAAACAACCAAATCAGTACTGTCATTTATGCAATTGACATAATAACAAATTTTATTATGACTGCATTCACCAAAAACCCTTAACTTCCCTGATCCCCTATTAGATATTTTCCCCAATTAGACTGTAAATTTCATGAGGGCTAATGCTGTCTTGCTTGTTAGTATTTGAACAGTGTCTGATAGAGTAAGTACTGGATAGATAGATAGATAGATAGATAGATAGATAGATAGATAGATAGGTAGATAGATAGATAGATGGATGGAAAGATAAGCAGCTGTTGTTGTCTTTCATGATCAAAGAGGACCAAAAATTGCATCACTTACAAGCTCAGAAGGCCTCTACCACAAGTTGGTCAAAAATAGTTCATATAAGCATTTTAATGAAGATGTATCTAAATTTTTCTCTCTCACATCTCTTTTGAGTTACTGCAATCCTGCTTTGTTCATAGATCCCAGCAACTTTTCTGACATGGGAATGAATTGCTGGCAGTCCTGGGCCACTGTCTCCCATGCTTCACAATTGATTCCAAAGTTCTTCAGAGATAACATGTGAGTTTCCTGGTATCACCTCTTCTGACCTCTGTGTGAGCTGTTGCCTCATGTGGATTCTCCATAAAATAGTCTTTTAGGCAAATGCACATTTGGCATTCAAACAACCAACATGACCAATAGAGTTTGAATGTTTAGCCATTTAGCTCAAGAAAGGACATCAGAGTCTGGTACCTTATCTTGCTGGGTGGTCTTCAGAATCTTCCTGAGAAGCGATTCAATTTTTTGTCATGGTGCTGTTACACTGTCCAGGTTTCACAGGTGTAAAACAATGAAGTCAGCAAAATGGCTCGGTAGCCTTTCAGTTTGGTAGGCAATCTAATACCTCTTCTCTCCCACACTGTCCTTTGGAGTTTCCCAAATGCTAAGCTATCTCTGGAGATATGTGCATCAACCTCATCATCTGTGTGGACATCCCTAAAAAGTACACTGCTAAAGCAAGTGAAATTATTCACAGCATTCAACATCTCTCCCTTTGCTCTAACTAATTATTCCATATATGGATTGTGCTGGATAATGAAGAACCTCTGTTTTCTTGGTGTTGTCAGGCCAAGATAAGCACAAATAGCAAAGAATCAATTCATACTCAGTCCATGCATCTCAGCCTCAAGAGCTACATTGAGGGCACAATCTTCTGCAAACAAACAAACAAAAAAATCATGCTTCAATTCTCCTTCCACTTTAGTCTTGCCTTATAGGTTTTTCAAGTTAAGTAATTTACCATGAGTACAGTAGCTAACCTTGCTGTCATTTTCATCTTTGTTGAAGGTGTCTGA
Organism: Gymnobelideus leadbeateri; assembly: GCA_011680675.1. Classification (NCBI taxonomy): domain Eukaryota; kingdom Metazoa; phylum Chordata; class Mammalia; order Diprotodontia; family Petauridae; genus Gymnobelideus; species Gymnobelideus leadbeateri. The sequence continues at coordinate 2,489 of WOXC01007886.1, forward strand.
CAACATTTCTGAAAACATCATGCTAAAAGGCATGAGAACAAGCACACAGCCCTGCTTTGCTCCATTGGTGACTGGGAAAGCATGAAAGCATTGTCCATTATCCAGAACCATCATATAACTGACTTGCAATATTGAAGAACTTCTCCAAGCGACCAAATTTTGCCATGATTTTCAACAGGCCTTCATGACTGACAGTATCAAAAACCTCGGTCAGATTGATGAGTGTTGTGCTCTCAGCATTTCTCCTAGACTTGGGCAGCAAACATCATGTCAACCATTCCTTGATCCTTTTTGAAATCACACTTGTTCTCAGGTAGATGACTATCTTCCAAGTGAAGAATCAACTTATTAAGGGGGACTCTGACAAACATCTTACCAGCAATGACTAATAGAGACGTCTCTGTGGCTGTCACAAGACAAACTATTTCCTTTTCCTTTATATATATGGACAATAGAGGTATCCTTGATCTCCTAGGGGATAACCTCCTCTTGTCATATAACCTGGACAATTTCAGTCAGCTTTTGTATGAGAAGTGGACCCACTGCCTTGTAAATCTCAGCTGGAATAGAATCATCACCTGGAGCTTTGTCACATGAGAGGAATCTAAAGTCATTCAAAATTACTTCCTCAGTTGAAAAAAATATGGGGCCTAAAGTCAGGAAGATGAGTTTCAATCTGGCCTCAGATATTTACTAGCTGTGCAAACCTGGGCAAGTCACTTACACTCAGCCTTAGTTTCTTCATCTTTAAAACTGGTATAATAATAGCACCTACCACCCATGTTTGCCGTAAGGATCAAATGAGATAATAAAGTGCTCAGGTATAGTACCTGGCCCCTAGTTAGTAGTATAGAAATATTAGGTATTAACTTTCTAAAATATATTTTGTAATATTTTAATAAGTATGAAATGTTGTGCTGTTTTATGAACCTATGTGTGAAGTGTTTTATTTTATGTACTTAATAGCATTATTCTGAAGAGTACATACCATTCACCAGAATATCAAAGGGTACATGACCATAAAAGAAAAGGTAAGGAATCTTGATCAGATCTAAACCCTTAATTTCATAGATGAGAGAACTGAGTCTGTAGGGATTTGCTTAAGGTCAAATAGCTAGTAATTGGCAGAATCAGAACTTAAATTAGGCTCTCTAACTCTCTACATGATGATCTTTTTATTCTACATCTAGAACAGGGCACCTGTCAGTGTCCCATCATCTTTCTAAGACTCTAAGTTCCAGCTGAGTTGCTTTTCTACATTAGAGAAGTGGCTTTCCATAAGGGTAATTCCTCATGCTTAAGAAAACCTCAGCTTGAACTCTCTTTACATACTTATGTGTGTGAATGCATATTTGTAAGGTACTGCTAGAATTGTTATAGTATGAGTAAAACAACTGCACACATGAAGAGAATACAAATTAGAATGTGGAAATTGCTGAACAGTATCTTGAAGTATTTAACTTCACCTTGTGTTTACTCTGTGCTCACAGATTAAATATGATAAAGTCCTGATGGGATCCAGAAATACACAGACAGATATGAAAGCTTTTATAATTTGACAAATGCAATAATCCTGGGATTATTGTGATTGTCTCAAATGCCTTTGAATTAATTTGATTGATACCATATGCTGCAGATTTTCCAAGTTCAAGCTCTTTAACTATAATTTAATTCCAGGTGTTATTATTTTTACTAATATAAATATCTCAGGATTGTTTACAAAACATGAAGCAAACTCTTTTGCATAGCTAAAATACACTCAATGACTCAGACTATCACCTAAATTCTCAAATATACTGCTCATTTTCTCCTAATATTGTATAATATTAAAAAATTACCAATTAGGGAACAATTATTGCTAAATTGTATACATGATATCCAAAAGTTTAACTTAATTGTCTAGACATGTTTGTCCTTAAGAATGCCCGGGTATATTTTTGACTTATGATCACTTTCTCTTCTCTCTTCATTAGAGTCAACATGATTTGAATGGTAAGTCTACAGTGAGGAAAAAACAAGGTTTACATCTTGCCTCCTATATCCTTTTGACCATTATGGAAAAGTAACTGAACCTAGTTACTCATCTATAAAGTTTGGTAATAACTACCGTGACTATCTCAAAGGTTTGTTATGAGATTCAAGTGAGATTATAAAAAGTGCTATTTAAATGCCAGTTGTTATTATAAGAGCTATTTACAGAATGGGCTGGGGGAGGTACAGGGAAAAAAAGGAAAAATTCTTAAGAATTTTTACTTAAGACTCTTGGATGAGTAAAAACAGTTTTATTGTCTCCAAAAGAATTGGAAATTTCCTCAAAAACAGTCATAGTTTATGATGCTGATGGTTCTCTGAATATGGATAACAATTAGAAAAAATAGCTGAAGTCACATAAGTAATATTTGTTTGTGCAATGTGTAGAAAAAACCATTTAGAAACTGGATATCACTTTCATTTGGAAACAACATTAGCATAGCCCCTGGATATGTGCAGCTGAATCAACATGCTTTTAACTGCACAGCTCTAATTACATTTAATAGATTGAACCACTTGTTAATGCAAAGATCATTCTCTACTAAAAAATCCAAGGCTGATTTCAGATGTTCTGGGATTCTGCATGTCTGTTGTTTCCAGTGGTTTTATTTTTTTTTAATGACGAGACTTTTGTGAAGTAAGTAAAAGTGGTCAAAATGAAAAGGAAGGAAGAAAGAAGGAATGAAGGAAGAAAAGAAGGAAAGAAGGAAGGAAGAAAAAAAGGAGGGAAGAAAAAAAGGAAGGAAGGAAGGAGGACAGATGGAAGGAAGGAAAGAAAGAAAGAGGAGAAAGGAAGAAAAGAAGAGAGGAAGGAGGACTGAAGGAAGGAAGGAAAGAAGGAATAAAGGAAAGAAGGAAGGAAGGAAAGAAGGAAGGAAGAAAGGAGGATGGAAAGAAGGAAGGAAGGCACGAGGAAGGGAGGGAGGGAAGGAAGGATGGAGGGAGTAAAGGAAGGAAAGATGAAAGGAAGGAAGGAAGGAAAAATTGTAAGCGCCTACTACGTGTCAGGCCCTATGTTAAGTGTTTTACAAATATCTCACTAGATTTTCACAATAACTTTTTAAGACAGATGCCATTATTATTCCCATTTTACATTTGAGGAAACTGCAACAGAGTCTAAGGGACTTATTCAGGGTCACATAGCTAGGAAGAATCTGAAGCCTAATTTAAACTCACATCTCCGACTCCAATCCCAATGTTGCTTCCACTGATCCAGCTAGTCACCTTCATGGAAAACTAGATGGGAAATAGAGTTTACTTATCAGAAGAAAACAAGTTCTTTGATTTAAATTTTAAGGTTATCATCAAAAAGCAGTTACTTAAGGAACTAATTATCTGCCTTTGGAATAATAAGTGATTCATGAAGAGAATTACAGAAATACCGTACAGTCCTTGACCTTTGATGGGCTAATGATTAAGAAAGGTGACAGTGATTCAAGTGCTTAGATAACAAAAGTGGAGGCAGCTTTACAAAATCATTAAACCAAAATGGAGAGAGACATTAAGTTGTGGCTAATATATACTAAGAGATGGGAGGTAGTAAACAGAGCACTGGACTAGGTTTAGTCCAGGCTCTGGCAATAATGTGGGGAGACTTTGGGTAAATAAGTCAACTTCTATGGGATAAGACAAAAAACTATCTCCATGGAGATGTTCTGAAAAAAGGTGGGTGCTTTGAAAAGTATGAAAACTACACAAACACTAGTAATACATTTATTACCATCTTGCTACTTCATGTTTATTATGACTTTTCCAACTAAATTAAACTCAAGGACCAGGACTTATGCTTCATTTATATTATTATAATGCTGGGCACTAAGGCTTCCCTGGGTCCCTCTTGACTACCCCACCAAGGTTCTTTTGTCTAGCATTAAAAAGACCTTTGATAATCTGGAGTCACCCATGCTTTTTCATTTTTATCTCATATAACTTCCCTTTCTCAATCTATATTCTAGACAATCCCAACTATTTTCTTTCTTTTTTATACCCTTTTTTAGAGGGTGGAAGGCAGGGCAATTGGGGTTAAGTTACTTGCCCAACGTCACATGACTAGTAAGTGTTAAGTATCTGATATCCAATTTGAACTAAGGTCCTCCTGACACCAGGACCTCTGTTCACTGTGCCACCTAGCTGCCCCAAATCCCAACTATTTTCTAACCCTCAAAGATGACTTGCCTCTCTGCCCTTATTCACACCGCTACCTTTGCTTAGAATGCCTTTCCTTTCTCTCTGCCTATTTAATTTAATTTATTCCCTACCCATCTTTTAAAGGCCAATGCAAATATAACCTTCTTGTGAATTTTTTTTCCTGAAGTCTTCAATTCTTAATGATCCTCTCCCATCACACCTCACAGGTTACTTTGTTTTGTGTGTTTCTTGTGTAATATGATTTTGTTTTTGTTTTTGACCTGTATAGGCATCTGTTCCCTCCCAGACCAAAAATTCCATGAAGGCAAAGATATTCCATCTTTTGCATCACATTTAACAACAAAATTGTACTTTCAGTATCTTAATTGCTTAGTATATACTAATTGAATTCAGGAACAGTCAGCCTGGTGATAAAGGTTTAGATTTGGCACTGAGAAAGTCTAGACTGAAGTTCTCTCTTTGTTTAACACATGTCAATAGCATGGTCATGGGTAAATTTTCACAGTTCCTTAGGTAATCAGCTCCTTAAAACTTCTTAAATCTAAAAGTTTAGGATGAGTTGCTGACTTCCATCAATGAAGGTAGTTACCATTCCATTTTAATTACAAATCTAGACACCCTTATTCCCCTTAAGAATTTGGAGAAAGTAGACACTTGAGAATATACATATAGAATTGACTTGATAGGAAATGGACAAGAAAATATGACTATGTTAGTGAGAATTCATCCAGCTGCCACATAATATACTACATAATAATTAACATTATAAAATTGTGCATGTTGAAATGTGTGTGTGCATGTGTATAGACAGGCAGACAGACAGAAAGACAGAGAGGTAGATAGATAGATAGATAGATAGATAGATAGATAGATGGCACAAGGGAAGTAAGAAAGGAAAGCATAAGCCTTTAGTCTTCCTTAAAAGATAAATTAATTTTAATTTCTTTAAAATATAGAATAAAGTGTAATTTAAAAGAAACCTACCTGGTAAAATATTTCTCTACTTGTGCTGGTTCCAAAAATAAGTACAGGGAAATTATTTTGATGGAAAATTTTCTACCCTTTTACCTCTCTTATTATAGTTCCTCTCCTTTTGGTGAGTGCTCACACTCATGCTCTCTGTATATACTGTATCTTCTAATAACGATAAAGTCCTCAGGAGTTACATGTATCGTCTTCCCATATAGAAATGTAAGAACAGTTTAACTTTATTGAGTCCCTTGTGATTTCTCTTTCATGTTTGCCTTCTTATGTTTCTGTTGCTTCTTTTATTTGAGTGTCATATTTTCTATTCAGCTCTGATTTTTTTTTCATCAGGAATGCTTGAAAGTCCTCTCTTCCAATAAACATCAATTTTCCCCTGAAAGAATCAAATTCAGTTTTGTTTGATAGGATATTCTTGGTTGTAATTCTAGTTTCTTTGCCTTCCAGAATATTATATTCCAACCCATCTGCTGGAAACTACTAAATTTTGAGTGATCCTGATTATCACTCCACAGTATATGAATTGTTTCTTTCTGGGTGCTTGTATCATTTTCTCTTTAACCTAGAAGTCCTGGAATTTGCCTATAATATTCCTGGGAGTTTTCATCTTGGGATCTCTTTCAGGAGATGATTGGTGGATTCTAGACTCTGGATCTAAGCTATAAGGGCTGGTTTCCTTTATAATTTTTTGAAATGTGCTGTGTAGACTCTTCTTTTCATCAGGGCTTTTGGGTGGGCCAATAATTCTTCAATTATTTCTCCTTAATCTATTGTTCATGATAGTTATTTTTCAAATGTATTTTAGATTTTATTCTATTTTTTCTTCTTTTGATTTTATTTAATTGCTTCTTTTTTCTTCTTTATATCTTTTGTTATTATGTTTTCAACATTCACTTTTATAAGATTTTGAGTTCTAAATTTCCCCCCCTCACTTCCTTTACCCCTCCCCAAGATGACATGAAAATTGATATAGGTTACATATGTACAATCATATTAAAATATTTCCACATTACTCATGTTATAAAGAATAATAAGAACTGAAGGGACTAACCAAAAGAAAGAAAGAAAAAACAACAAAAAGGAGAAAATAGTATGTTTTGATCTGCTTTCAGATTCCATAGTTTTTTTTTCCCCACTGGATGTGCATAGTATTTTCCATCAGGAGTCTTTTGGAATTGTCTTAGATCATTGCATTGCTGAAAGGAGCTAAGTCTATCAAAGCTGTTCATCACACAATGTTGATGTTACTGTGTACAATGTTTCCTGATACTACTCACTTCACTCAGTATCAGTTCATGTAATTCTTTCCAGGTTTTTTTCTTCTGAAATCTGCCTGTTCATCATATCCCATGGAACAATATTATTCCATTACATTTATATACAACAACTTGTTCAGCCATTCTCCAATTGATGGGTATCCCCTCAATTTCCTAACTTTTCCTACTACAAAAAGAACTGTTATAAACATTTTTGCACTTGTGGGTCCTTTTCCTCTTTTTATGATGTCTTTGGGATACAGACTTGATAGTTGTATTCTTGGGGAAAAGGGTATGCCCAGTTTTATTGCCCTTTGGGCAATACAAATTGCTCTCCAGAATTGTTGGTTTAGCTCAAATCTTTATCAACAATGTATTAGTGTTCCAGTTTTCCATATCTTTCCGAACATTTATCATTTTCCTACTTTGTCATGTTAGCCAATCTGATATGTGTGATGTGGTGCCTCAGAGCTGTTTTAAATTGAATTTCTCTAAACAATAGTGATTCAGAGCATTTTTTTCATATTACTATAGAAAGCTTTAAGTTCTTCATCTGAAAACTCTCAGTTCATATTCTCTGACCATTTATCATTTGGGGAATATTTTACATTGGTTTCCACTTGTCTAATTCTAATTTTAGGCCATTTTTTTTTACTGTGCATTTAATATATCTCTTTATTATTAAGTCATTTCTGTTTTTTGAGGTGTTACTTTCTTTAGCAATTTTTGTGCCTCTTTTACCGAATTGTTAATTCTCTTTTCAAAATTGACTTACATCACTCTCATTTCTTTTCTAAAAATTTCCTCTACCACTCTTATCTCTTTAGTTAACTCTTCTAGGACTTCTTGTTAGAGTTTTGTCCAATTTATATTTTTCTTTGAGACTCTGCTTGTATCTGTTTTCAAGTTATTGTCTTCTGAGATTTTGTCTTGGTGTTCCCTGCCACAATAATAGCTTTTTATAGTCATTTTTTGTTTGTTTACTGATTTTTGCAGCTTATTTCTTGACTTTGAACTTTTTGTTACAGTTGCTTCTGTTCACCTGGGTGTGAAGAGACACTGACATTAGATTTAGGAATTTTTATGTTGCTGTTTTCAGAGCTACTTCTGGGAGTCTACAAGTTTTCAGTGCTTCTAAGATGTTATGTTCGATGGAGAGGTGGGATCACTGCTCTCCTGGTCTGAGCTCTGGTCTTTGTCCAGGAAGCATTGCTCCTCCTCTATAGCTGTAAATGCTAGTGCTTCTCTTGGCTACCTGGAACTGTGATCAGGTCTCCTGTTCTCCTGTAATCTCAAGAAGTAGTGCTCCTGTATGCCTTGGAACTATGACTGAAAACTTTTCACTTGCACCTGACAACAAACTTTATTTTTGCCAGAGAACTGTAACCCAAAATTGTGTGTCAACAAAGGAGTTGCCAATCAGTGCCAATTGTATCTAGTGCTAGCAAAAAGTTCCCTGTAATCTTTTTCTGATCAGTTTCCCAACCCCCTTTCTTTCTTTGGGCTGAAAGTTTTTGAAGTTGCTGCTGCTACTGTTGAAGCTGACTCCAAGGTCCACAACTAGTGCTGCCATCATCTGTATTCCAGACCTGTGTTCAACCCAGTGTCACAGACCTCTCTGGTTGACCTTCCAAGCTATCATGACTGGAAAAATGTTTCATCTTATGTTGGCTCTGCGACTCTAAATTTGATTTGATGTGTTATTTCTAAGTTGTTTAGAGGGGAATGTTGGGAGAATTTGGCTAGGTTGCTGTCTCTACTCCATTATCATGGCTCCACCCCTAACCCATTATTTTTCATGCCTTTTTTGTCATCTAAATAAGAGGCATAATTGATATTTGTCATAATTGACAGTGCCTTAAAGACAAGGGCATTATAAAATTACACATATTTGGCAAATACATATCTAAGATCTCTTCTAATCGTAGCTATAATTATTGCCTCACTTCTTATAATCACAAATAAAGGACTCATTGACTATTACATGTTTTTGTCTCATATTACCAAAGCATTACATAGCATATTACCAAAACATAAACAGTTAACTTAAGCACAATAAGTATTTAGTATATTTGTTGAATGAGTCAAAGATGAAATTAAGATGATGGTTGATAAAGAAAAGCAAGGAACTCTCAGGGCAATTTTAATTTTATTAGAGAACTTGCCCTTTGACGTTCAAAATATATAGCTATGATTGTGGGCATTACAGTTGAATTCAAGGGTCCTACTTAGCTCCTACTCCAATCATGCCATAGCGATAACTTAGCTTCTCCTGCCCCCCAGATTGCCCCATTACACTACTTTTTGGAAGGAACCTTTGATCTATTTTGGGAACAGCTAAAAATCAGGGACAGAGGAAATTTAGGAGTTCACTGGGTGCCTCAGAAGGAGTAGCAAAAGCCAACAAGTAATGCCTTTTTCTATTCAATTTCCTCTGTATTCTGTGCCACTCTGTCTTCTGTATTCATTTTTAACAACTGTGCTGAAAGGTGAGGGAAGACCTTCCCAAGCCTATGCTGTATTTATGTTGCCTTAGTCCTGCAGTGACAGTGATAGAAATGCTTGGATCAAGAATTCAGATAGCTAGAGTTTATAGGAGTCTGTTTTAAAATGGCCTCATTTGTTCTCGATAGAGATATTATTCATGCAGATTCTGTACATAACAAAGAAGGCATTTTCTTCTCTCTGGTTTGCAATAATCCCCAAGAGGTGTGTGAGATGAACACCAGTTTAGAATGGTCTGTGGGACTGCTAATCTGAATGCTGTCCTAGCATTCACAATGCAGAAGTGTGTGATCCAATGTGCATCAAGATTGCACCCATATATCAAATATACCTGTTGAGTTATTCTAATGCAAAATGAGTAATTCAGCCTGCCAGAGCAGCACACAATAAAACTTCCTCATACACTTATTTCATGTTCCACAGCCTTCAATAGCTTTTATATGCTAAACACAGTTTAATCTTCACCAGGTACCCCACTGTTCCATGGAATTAACCACAGACATGGAGAGGCCAAAGAAAATTTTGGGTAGAGACATTTTTAGGGATGTCAAACAGGACTTAGGAAAGGGTAAGAAAAGGAGAATAATCTTTTAATTTCAGAAACTGAATTCCAAAGTGAATAAAGCCTTGACCTGGAGTCAAGAAGACAAGTTCAAATCAATCTTCATAGTGTGGTCTTACAAACATGCATATGAATGCCTATATCTATATATGAGTATGATTATAGATATCTAAGTATGAATAAGTATATGTATTTGTGTACATGTATATATGTATCTGTATGTATATATATATATATGCATATTTGTATAAATGTCTATATATGTATGTGTATGTGTACATATGTATCTGTGCTTAATATAGCCTTCTTAGAGGAGTGGAAGAGGAAGGGAATGGGAAAGAACAAAGTAAAAAGTGCACAGCAGAGAGCAAAAGAAAATAAATAAGGAAGCAAAGAAAAGTTGGACAGCTCTGAACACAACATATAGTTATTATATAGGCTTTCTTGAAATGGAAATTTATTACTGTATATTTTGAATCATTTCTATGTATGTTTCTTTTTGTTTTCTTGTATATTTAAGTTAAAAATAAATTGTAAAAAAAAGAAAAAAAATATCTATCTTTAGACACTTACTCCATAGGTGACCTTAGGAAAATAATAGTTTCTGTCTTTCCCTGTTTTTCTCATCTGTAAATGGAGATAATAATAGCACTTACTTTTGGGATTTTTATGAACATAAAATGGCAAAATACAAAGGGTTTTAAAAACCTCAAAGTATTATATAACTCTTTTTTTCTTTGCTATTATCAAATCATTATATCATGTTATTGTTGTTAATTGTTTTTGGAGGAAGAGTGTTTTGATTTGACTCTGTGGTTTTTGAATGTGTGAAGAATATACAGTGTGTTGTACAAAATTGTTTCATGGCAAGAGTGTAACAGCTGCAGACATAGGCTGAATCACAGAATTTCAGGATTAGTTGAGAGCTCAGTATTCACTGAGACCAACTTAGACATAAAGAGGAATGTCTTCCCCAAATCCCTGACAATGCTTATTAATCAGACAGGGAGACTTATCCTGATTGGAAACCCACCATCTCCCATTCAGGGGTTCATAGGATTGATTGCTAGAAAGGACCTTAGAAGTCATCATGCCCAACTCCTTGCTTTTATAAATGAAGAAACTGAGGCCCAAAGAGAGGCTAATTGACTTATCTAAGCTTAAAATAGTAATACAAAACAGCCAGGTTTCAAACAGGACTTTTATGACTCTATAACTAGTTGTCATTAACACAATAGTAGGGAGTTTTATTTTGTTGGTTTTTTGTTGTTGTTGTTGTCAACAAAAATCTGCTTCACTGCAACTATTACGGATTGCTTCTATTTCTTTCCTCCAGGAAACAGCAAAATAAGTTTAATCACAGTGAGATATGGCAGAAAGAGTTCTGAATTTGGAGTCAAAGAACTTCAGCCTCTGGCTCTATAACATACTATGTCATCTTGGACAAATATATTAACCTTACTTGGCCTCAGTTTGTTCATCAACAGATGAAAATGAAGGAATTGGTCTAGATGGCTTCTAAGGTTCCTTCTGGCTAGATATCTTTAATCCGATCCCTCTTCCATATAGACAACTGTAATGTTCCTATACTGAGCAGGCAGCAAGTTTAATATGATTCAAAGGGCTTAGAAGAGGGAGATGCAGTGTGACGATTCTAAGAGATAAATAAAACCTAGATCTCCCTATACCAAAGCCCAGGGGCTTTCCACTAAAGCAGGCTGCCTCTCTGTGATCTGTTCTGCTAGGCTTTGACAATTGATGGAAACCAACAATCCATTCTAAGCTTTATAGAAAAAGGATACTGTTAGGATGAGAAGGCATGGATGGGCAGTGAGCTACACCATTGGAGGGAGTCTATTGTCAATGACAGCAAAGACCCATTAAAGAACTGAAATATATAAGGTGCTTTCAAGTGGAATAAAATAACTACTAACTTTGAAAACTTCTGTTCCCAGAAAATAACATATTTACTGTGAGTCATTATGAAGCCCAAATCTTCTTCATTTTCTTGACAACAAGACTGGTTGCTTGACCCTGTCAATTGCAAGTGGTCTCTGAAAATCTATTTTCTATTGATATTGATTCCTGATCAAACCCTTGTTCCTTTGATACTAATTCCTGGTTTTTATCTGCATAAGCAATGGAAAAGGAATTAGATTTCATCTTTTTGGGTCCAAGGAGCAGAACTCAGATCAATGGGTTGGAGTTACAAAAGGGCAAATTCCCTACCAATAAGAGCTTCCCCAAAGTGACATACAGTGCCTTTGAAGGGTAGTTTTATATAAAAACTGGATAGTCATTTGAAGAGGTCTTTCTTTTAAAACATTTATATTATTTTATATTTTTAATATTTATATGTTCAATTTTTATTGTCTAATTTTTCCCAATATTCCTCCTCATCTACTTCCTCAAGAGTCATCCCATATAACAAATACAATTTTAAAGAAAAAAATAAAGGAAGAAGAAAAAAATCAATAATACTCACCAAAATGTAAAACAAAACAAAACAAAAAAAACCCCCAACAACTAAAGGTATAATTTATGTTCTACCTCTACAAACCTCTCACTTAAAGATGTTAGGAGAGGCTGTCTTCTCTTATTTCTTGTTTTAGATCAGTCATTATTTGTAATTTTGTGACATTTATTTTTTATTATTTTGTTCTTATTCTTTCCATTTACATTGCTCTAGTTATTATACATATTGCTGGATTGGTTATGCTTATTTCACTCTGTGTCAGTTCATGTAAATCTTGTCATGCATCTCTGTATTCATCATATATGTCATTCCTTACAGCACATTAATATTCCAGCATATTCTTATACAGTAATTTGTTTAGCCATTCTCGAATCAATGAGAAAAGGAGGCTTTGTTTTCAATTCTTTGCTATAACATAAAGTGTTACTGTAAATATTTTGGTATATATGGGGAATTTATCAATCTCTGAATCAAAGGATACAGACATCTTCATCACCTTTAAAAATTTTCAAATTGCCTTCCAAAATGGTCGTATAGATTCACATCTTCACCAAAAGTATTGAGAGGGTTGTTCAGATAGTGTTGGACTAGATGTCCCCTGAGGAACCATCCAATTATGATTCTGTAAATACTTCCTCTGATGTTTACCAACCATAATAGTTACTTGGTTTATCCAGTCTGAACTTCAATTTTTTAATATATTAAATGATGATAATGATACATGCAATACAGCATTCCATTACAGGACTTTTTTTTTTTGAGGGCAATTGGGGTTAAGTAACTTGCCCAAGGTCACATGGCTAGGTTTTTGTTTGTGTGTGCATTAAGTGTCTGAAGCAGGATCCGAGCTCAGTCCTTCTGACTTCAGGGTTGACGCTCTACTCACTGCGCCACCTAGCCGCCCCCATTACAGGACTTTTTCAAGGATCAAATGAGATGTATACAAACTATTTGCCAGACTTAAAACTTATTATTATTATTATAATAGTTCTGAGTACCTTAGCAGTAGGAAATTTAATTTCAAAGTCCCTAGATTCTCTTTCTGCTTCCCTTACTCCCCCTTCTTTCCCCATCCTCAAAGTTATGGAGGATCTAGGGACAGGAGATGGGAGGGAATCTTCCTTACTCTAAATACCGGAACTTGGCACAACAGTTCTCTACTTCTCCCCAAACAAGAGTGTGGAAAAAATATATGAATGTTGGAATAGTGGGATTCACAGATTGTTTGATTTTAGGTTTTGAGTGTGCTGAGTTGACAGACATAATTAAAAATCAAGGGTGGGGGAAAGGAAAGAAGAGGACAGGGACAAGGAAAAATAAGCTATACACATTTACATCCTCATTCATTCACTCATTCAATGCATATTCATTAAACCTTTATCATGTGCTACATAGTATGCTAGAAGATGAACATTGAAAGCCAAAAAACAAGGTCCTAACTTTAAAGAAGTTTATATTTTATTGAAACAACAAGAAAAAAACCAATTTCACAATGGTTGCCATTATAAATCAAGGTAGAGCTAGAATACAGTATTTTTGGAATCTGAGGACATGAGTCGTCCTTCCACCACTCAGTACAAATGTAATTTGGGCAAGTCACTTAACTACTGTGTGCTTCATTTTCATAACTTACAAAATGCTGAGGTTGGCCTAGTTGACCTCTCTGTAGGTGCCTTCTACCTCTTAATCTACACTAGCACTCATATACTCCCTTTCCCTCAGAAACCATGCACTTCCCACTGGCATGAGCTATTACAAATAGTCTATTAGATCTTTTTAAAAATAAATAATTAACAAATAGTTATTAAGTTGGAAAAAGATGACCATTTTGTACAAAATTTGAAGCATCAAGCTGAGGCACACTGTCCTAGAGGGGTCATGGGAAAGGGGAGCTTAAATTATGGCTATGATGATAGGGAGGCACACATAAGGGGAATACAATTGGCAAGGTAGTATCTCACAAATCATTACTAGACAGCTCATCTTTCTTCATTAAGTCATTATACACCTCTCCTTGGGAACAGTAGGAGTGTGGTTTCTTCAGATGGGATCCAAGTATATGTTCATTTCTTCATTCCATTGCCAGAACAGGGGTCATGATCCTTTAACCTCTCTCTGTCCTTAGGGGAATATCTTTCTACGTTCATATTTGTTCTTGGAGTGACTTTTTACTGGCTGGATGCATTGTCTCCTACTGATCCAATCCCTTAAAAATAGTCAATGGTAATGGGGAGGTAAGAAACAAAGAGTGATTCCTTCTCAGTGGAAGAAATTCTTCCTCCTTTCCTACCTCTAATTTTAACAATGTTCATTGCTGAAATTCATCCAGTTATTTAAAGCCCCCCCCTCCCCTTATGTGGCCTTCACAACTAATTAACCATTTCTTTCTAGATCTACTCAAATATGAAATATCCCCACTTCTACTACCATTACTATCATTACCATTATTACTACTACCATCACTGCTACTACAATTTATATGCTTTGTGCTGTTCATAGTATTTTACATGTTATCTCAATTTCTCAGAGAAGTTTGCACCTCAGAAATAGGTCACAAGGTTAACAATGCATCCTTTTAATATGTTAAACTTCATGGATTGAGCCCTGGGATGGAGGATTCACCTCTTTGCCTTAGAACTTAAACTACAAACAAAATAAGCATAAAACCTGAATGCTGGATTCTCCACAGGATAGAGGGGTGTGGAAGGTGCAGTGTTAGCCTTGAGCATGACCCCATTATTGCATGGTACCTTCTTCTGTGAGTGAATGGAACTTTTACCCTTAAACATGAATGCTGAGAAGAAAACTTAGTGTTCAGTCAGATAATTTAAGAAAGCACACAGTTCTTGCTAGTCAGTCAATGGTGGTGGTGGTGGTGGGGGGGGGAATCGGCTCCCAAATATGTGATAGACTAATGTAGAATGTTCATAAATTAGACAATTTTCCTTTCTCCAAAGAGCAGGTCCCAAGAGTCTTCAAAGTGGTTAAGCCCAGTTTTGATAATATGGTCATCCATTAAACACCCATACTCATTACACTCAAACATTCCCTTTCCCTCTCAAATTGCCTTTTAACCACTGAACTCCAATTCAGCTCAACTGAATATGCCCTAGGAATAGTTTTGGCTACTTGTGGATCTGGAATTGATTTACACCAGATTAGCATATTTTAAAATATCATTTAAACCAGATTGTTAAATGGAGACTCAAAGGAATTTCAAGACAATTTTAGAGAAAGATGAGTGAAAAATAAGTCAAGAAAGTGTCGCTGCAATGCAGAGTTTATTTTTAAAAAATGGTACCCCTTTTGCAGAGCTAACCTTGGAGTAAGAGCAGGTTACAGGGTCAGATTTCTCTCTTCCTTTGCATCTTCTATGCAGGAACTCCTGGCAAAGAGCCAGACCTGGAATCAGTCAGGTGCCTGAATCAATTTTGAAATGCTCCACTAATCCATCTGGAAGAACATGTTTGTTTTCCCAAACATAGCTGAAGAATTCTGTAAGGTAAAGACTCTCTTCCTGTCAGGGTGTAGATTTCCCTAAGGTGAAATCTGCAGCAGGCTGCACAGATGTTGCTACGGTGGCATTTCAGGACAATATGATGGCACGGTGCTAAAGGCAAACAGACCACAACATGTACCTGCCAGAGTATGGGGATTTCAAAGAACCTGCCTGCCACTTGTCTGCTTTCTGATCAGCTTGATCTCCTGTTACCTACAAAAGACAAATATCATAGAGAGCTGAACTCTAGAGCACTGAAAGAGAATGGATGTTTAATGAGATTCTCATGTAAGCACATGAAACAGGAGGAATATTAGAGATTGTCTGGTCCCTTGGTAGACTTCAGATGAAGTAACTGAGTCCCAGAGAGATGCAGTGACTTACTCAAAGTCATATAATTATTTATGTGGTTTTGTTTGAAGATGCTTGCCTAGATTTCAGGTTATATGACTCCCACTTGATAGCTTCCTCCTTTCAACAATGCTGCCTAAATGTTTTTTTTTTTTTTATGTTTGTTTCACTCCCCCCACCTCAGGCCATACACACACACACACACACACACACACACACACACACACACACACAGCATAAGGTTACTTTGAGCTCAGTCACATCACTTTAACAGAGCAATGACTTTTGGCTTCCTTAAATCAAGCTTCTTATCTGTCTACCTTGCCTACATATGAGACTGGACCTGACTAAATTAATAGTCTAGGAGTGCTACAAGAAAAGCTATATTGAAGAAAGTACCCTAAGGGTGGTGTGCATTGTAAAAATTTAAGTAGATGGAAGCAAGAATGCAAGGATGAAGTGGGATGGGAGTTTAGAAAAACAATTGTTAAACAGAAGAAAATGGTGGAACCCAAGGACATGAAGCCTGGAGTCATGTAGATCTTGTTTTGACAACTACTCAAGCGGTCCCAGAATTGATAAGGTATCAAGCTATATAGGTTTGGTTTATTAAATCCTTTGGGATGGTTGTGACCTTTACTTTAATCTGTCAAGATTTGTCTCTATGAGGGACAGGGACTGGCAAGTGGGATCTATGCTAATGTAATTACAACTGGTTTTAGGTTTTGTTTTTTATCCTCTTTGATCCTTGTTCCTCACACTTGATTCATGCATCCTTCTATGGTTTTCAGTAAATTTATTACTACTATTATTGTCTAAGACCAATCATCATTTACTAAATATTAAAATTAATAAGGGAAAAGCAGGTAACAGGAGCTAGAATGTTCTGTAAGTGGAGTTGTTAACAGATGTACTACCTGGCCACCAAAACCAGAATATATGCCAATTGTTTAGTCCTTTAACCATGGTCTTAGTGTAGCGTGTACTTCTGCTATCTCAAGCTCAGCTACATATATTTAAGATTTGTGATTACATGAACAATATCCTTTTTTCTGTTCTTTTACACAAAAACTTTCTGGATTATTGTCATATTCAGTATATGTGGTACACGGAACTCAGAACAATACTTCCAATGTGTACTGACCAGGGCAGAGTGCAGTGAGCTTATCACCTTAATATTCCAGGAAGACATGCTTCCTTTAGCATAATTCAAAATCATATTAGGCTTTTTTAGCCCCTGTAATATATGCCTTATTGTATGCTGAACTTATAATTCACCAAAACCATTTGATTTCTTTCTGAAAAAAAAAATTTGTTTATCTATGCCTCACATTATTTTAAAGATTCCTTTTTGAATATATCTAGGACTTTATATTTATCTGTATTCAATTTCATCCTTTCCGATTCAGCCCAGTGTCTAAACTGGCAAGCTCTTTGGGGATACTGTCCCTGTATAGCTAAATATCATCTGGAAATTAGAAAGGTATGACCATCTATATCTTTATGAAGGACACTGGCAAAAATGCTAAATATCATAGGGTTGGGGCATATAGTGAGTTATTGCAATCAAGAAATCCCAAGTTTACATTAAACCATTCATGACTTCTTTTTGGTTCTGTTCATTCAAGCAGTTCTGAAATAAGTTCCCAAGACCAGGGTTCAAATTTTGTTTCAGGCACTTACTAGCTATGTGACCCTGGTCAAATACTTTAAATTTGTCTGCCTCAGTTTCTTCATATGTAAAAGGAGCTGGAGGAGGAAATGGCAAACCATTCCAGTGGCTTCACCAAGAAAACCCCCAAAAGGGTCATGAAGAATCAGACATGACTGGATGACTAAATAACAATAAACAAGCTAATTATATTGGCACCTAGCTCACATCTCTCCATCTTTTCTAGATTAGCACAAAAATCTTGATAGACAATAGTTTTAGCATTCCTCTGAATGATCAGTTGATTAATATTGTCCAAACATAGTCTGTTCTTGTTTCAGCTATGAAACACTATGATCATCACTTCTGTTTCTAACTACTCATTAAGCATCTCTTTAATAATCCCTTTAAAAAATCTGGCTAGAATTCAAAGTTAAATTTAATAAGATACAATTTGTTTACTTTATTGTCTTCCCTTTTTGTGAAAATTGGGACTTTTTTCCTATGTAAGTCCTATACTGAGTGATATTTTTAATACCTCTGAATGGATCCTAGCAAAGATCTTTCAGTACCTGGGAATATAGTAAAACCGGGCCCACTGACTTGAACTAATTGAAGAGAGTATGTCTTTATATTATATACCTTCTTATTCATATCATATATCAACTGTGCCATCTTTCCTTTCCTGTTCAAAAGTCATATTCCTTGGCAGATAAAACAGAAACAGAATAAGAGAGCTTGGATTCCTTTACCAGGGTTCATGATACTATCAACTCTTTCCTATAGCATAACTGGCAAAACAAAACAAAACTTTCCCTCCTTATCCTTCTAAGAAATTTTTTCATTAGTGTAAATTCACTCTGAATTTGAGTACTCCTGACACTATTCTAATTAGACCAGTGTAGATGTTATTTTTATTTTTTTTGTAATCTGCCCTTCTTTATATCTTGTATCTTAAAAATCCAAGGGTCTGCTAGGTGGTACAGAGAATAGAGCACAGGCCCTGGAGTCAGGAGGACTTGAATTCAAACCCGGACTCAGACACTTAACACTTACTAGCCATGTGACCTTGGACAAGTCATTTAATCCCAACTGCCCTGCTTTCCCCCCTCCAAAAAGAAAAAAAAAATTCAAACTGGTTAGTGAGTTCACTGGGCTTCATAGCCAGGTTACATAAGCTGAAATTACTGTAATATAAGCTGAAACTACAGTGATTGGTCAGTGTACATTTGAATTTCCCACCAGCTCAGAACCCTAGGCTGGGACTCTCCCCACAGATCAATCAGGGGAAAGCAAGGGATGGGGGTCCTACCTGTTTACAGATAAATTAAGGGAAAGGAAGGTGGAGTTCTCTGCTTTACAAATCAATGAAGGAAAGGGAAGGTTGAGTTGTCTGCTTTACAAATCAATGAAGGGAAGGGCAAAGTGGAGTAGTGTCCAACTTCCCTACTCTTCCTTGTAGTATGTCAAACCTTTGACATGGCTGGGGTCACATCTAGATTACCCAATTCTGTTCCTAAAGGATGGTGGGTAGGGGTCCCTGATAATTAACATTAATGGAGTTAACACAGATTTGACAAATTGTAGAAAGCAATTAATGAGATAGGGTCCTATAATTAGGGCTATGATCAAGAGGAGGAGAGGCTAATACCAATACTAATACCAAGGCTGATATCAATTTAGTGAGTTAGGGGGCTGTTCCAGGGGAACAGGGACCGATACCCCTTCTCAGAATTTTCCAGCTCCCTCTGTCTATTAGCAATATTCTGGCTTACCAACTTCAGACTCTCCCTCACCCTCCAGAGTTGTTTGCATAGAAGCAACAAGGCTCACCAAGGACTTCACACAGGCCACCCTGTTTAAGAAGGTCAAGGCCTCTGTGGTTCTGAAGAACCACCTCTGCCAGAGAGTCTACCTGTCTTTCCAGGGCTGAGAGGGACTGCTCTATGTGGGAGAGGAAAATACTTACCTGTGTACTTAAGGCCTGATAGTTGGCCTCCTCCTTAATCAAAGCTGCCATCCCAGTCGCTGCAGAACCCACAAGGCCCAAGACCATGGAGATGGGAATGAGGAGTGGTACTGCCTGCCTTAGGTGGTGGCTCAGTTGCCCTTCTGGGAAAAGTAATGCCAACCTTGTTCACCTGGGAGAAGGGTGACCTGGGGAATTATGGCCACTAGGATACACAGGGGGCCTTCAGTGTGTTGCTTTCTAAGGTACACTGTAACAGAGAAACACTGGATAAGGCCATTGTAGGAAAGCTTTTCTTCTTCATTATAGAAGTTCCTTCTGTTGATTATTTCCAATATATCCTGTATGTAGCTCATTTGTACAGAGCCATTTATATGTCATCTTTCTCATTAGAGTGTAAGAGCTTTTAGGGCAAGTACTGTCTTTTGCCCTTTTTTGGTATATGTAGCATTTAGCACAACACCATATATATATATATATATATATATATATATATATATATATACAGGGCTTTAATAAATTCTTATAGTCTGACTTTATTCCAAAGGGTTCTACCATTCTTTTCCCAACAATGAATATGAAGCATTTAGCAAGAATTATATCAAGAATAGAGTTTCACTTTCTTGGTGCCTCCACATTCAATATATGACCAGCCCAACTCCTTTGCTGGTCAACCATATCATGAGGGAGGGATTTTTTATCATTTTCTTTTTTGTTACTATATATAACATTCATATATATTATTTTTAATAATATTTAAATTATCCCCAGTTACATTACAAGAAACTTTCCAGCATTAATTTTAAAAATATTTTGACTTCCAAATTCTTATCCCTTCTACCCTCCTTGCCCTCTTCTGAAGATGGTAACCAATTTGATATAGTTTATACATTTGGTAACATGTAAAAAATATTTCTACATTACTAACAGTTGTGAAAGAAGAAACAGATCAAAAGGAAAAATGCAAGAAAGAACAAATTAAGTGAAAAAAAGTACACTTCAATGTGCATTCTGATTCTGTTAGTTCTTTGCCTGGAGGTGGATAGTATTTTGCTTCATGAGTCCTTTGCACTTGTCTTGGATCACTGTGATGCTGAGAAGAACTCAGTCATTCATAGTTGATCATTATACAATGTTCCTGGGTATACATTATACATTATACAATGTTTTCCTGGTTCTGCTCATTTCCTTTGTATCACTTCATAAAATTTTTCCAGGTTTTTCTGAAATCTTCCTACTCATCATTTCTTTGGTTTAAGTAAATTTTATGTTTATTTTTAGGTTACATCATTCATTTGCACAAGATTTTGAGCTAAAAATTTTCTCCCCATATTTCCCCTACCCACCATGTCAAAACAGCGATCTTACTGTATACCCCCTCCCACAATCTGCTCTCTCCTATATCTTCCCCCATTCCCCCTCCAAATTTCTGGTAGGGCAAGATGAATCTCCATTCCCCAGTGCCTGTATAACTTATTTCCCAGTTGCATATTATATATATATATATATATATATATATATATATATATATATATGTATGTATGTATTTAAACATACAATTTTAAAACTTTGAATTCCAAATTCTTATCCTTCCTCCCTCCTCACCCACCCTTACTGGGAAGATAAGCAATCAATTCAATATAGGTTGTACTTGTGTGGCTATGAAAATCATTTCCATAATGGATATATTGTGAAAGACTGACTATATTTCCCTCCATCCTATCCCATGGTCCATTCTCAACTTTGACCCTGTCCCTTTTCAAAAGTGTGTGCTTCTAGCTACCCTCCTCCCCAACCTGACCTCCCCTTCATCATACCCCTCTCATCCCCCTACTCTCCTGTAGGGTGAGATACCCTATTTTTTGTGTATGTTATTTCTTACAGAAGCAAAATTCAATGAGAGTAAGATTGACCCATTGCCTTTTGTCTTCCTGCACTTTCCCTCTGTTGTAACAGTTTTCCCTTTCCTCCTTTTTATGAGACAATTTATCCCATTCTGTCTCTCCCCATTTCCTCTCATTATATTCCTCTCTCAACTCTGAAATTCACGTTTTAAGTATCATCCATTCCTATTCAATTAATCTTGTGCCCTCTGTCTATGTATAACACTACACAGATATAAAGACACTCACATATGTATTCATAGACCCATATACCCTCCTTGTATACATATATATGTATACATATGTATATGTATATGTATACATTTGTATATACAAATGTACATTTGTATACAATGTATACATTTGTACATACAAATGTACACATTTATATTCCCTTCAGCTATCTTCATACTAAGAAAAGTTTCATAAGTTATGATTATTATTTTTCCACTAGGAGTGTAAATAGTTCAACTTTGATAAGTTCCTTATGATGCCTGTTTACCTTCTCATGCTTCTCTTGCTTCTTGTATCTGAATGTCAAATTTTCTATTCAGCTCTGAGTTTTCATCAAGAAAGCTTGAAAGTCCTTTATTTCATTGAATGACCATACTTTCCTCTGAAACATTATACTCAGGTTTGCTAGGTAGGTGATTCTTGGTTTTAATCCCAGCTCCTTTGACCTCCAGAATATCATATTATAAGCCCTGTGATCCCTCAGTGTAGAAGCTGTCATATCCTGTGTTATCCTGATTGTGTTTCTACAATATTCAAATTGTTTCTTCTGGGTTACTTGTAATATTTTTTCCTTGATCTGGGAACTACAGAACCTGGGTAAAATATTCCTAGGAATTTTTTATTTGGGGATCTTTTTCAATAGGTGATCAGTGAATTCTTTCAACCTCTATTTTGCCTGTTGGTTCTAAAACATCAGGGAAGTTTTCCTTAAGAATTTCTTGAAGAATTATTTCTAGGTTCTTTTTTAATCATGGCTTTCAGGTAGTCCAATAATTTTTAAATTATCCCTCCAGGATCTATTTTCCAGGTCAGTGGTTTTTCCAATGAGATATTTCATATTGCCTTCTATTTTTTCAGTTCTTTGGATCTGTTTAATACTATCTTGATTCCTCATAAAGTCACTAGCTTCCATTTGCTCCAATCTAATTATGAAGGAATCATTTTCTTGAGTGAAGTTTTGAGATTCTTTTTCCATCTGGTAAATTCGGCTTTTTAAGGCATTCTTCTCCGAATTGGCTTTTTGAGGCTCTTTTTCCATTTGATTTAGTCCATTTTTTAAGGTATTATTTTCTTCAGTCAAGTTGTTGAATCTATTTTCATGATTTTCTTGCATCATTCTCATTTCTCTTGCCATTTTTCCTCCACTTCTCTTATTTCATTTTCAAAATCCTTCTTAAACTCCTCTAGAGCCTGTAACCAATTCATATTTTTCTTGGAAGCTCTTGGTGCAGAAGTTTTGACTTCCTTGTATTCCTGCAATTCCAAGCTTTGATTCTTTTTTGTCCCCCCAAAAAAGGAGTCCAAATTTGGATTGCTGTGCTTACTTTGCTTCCTTTGCTTGCTCATGTAGCCCCTCAATTACTTGGATTTTGAGCTTTTTGCCACAATAGAACTCTACTTCCAGAGAGGAGCACTTTGTCCCAAATTGCTGGGGTTTTCACAGCTTCCAGAGCTATTAATTGGGTGCCCTCTCAGATGCCTCCACAGGCTCTGGCACCTGGTCATGACCTCCACTCAAGAGAGTGATCAAGATCCAAGCAGGTTAAAGCAAGAATGATTATGCCTCTGAATGGTTGCTTGTCCCCCCTACAATCTACAGGCCGGTAACTTTGAAGTAGCCACACAGTGGCGGCTACAAGGCTGCTGTGCCTCAGATACTTCTCCCTCTGGGGACAGAGGCTGGACCACACTCTCAGTACCCTGTTCCCAAAGTCCACACTGATCTTTTATTTACCTTTGGCATTTATGGGTTGATAATTCTGGAAATGACCACGGCTGCTGGTGATCCACTCTCTTGATGTTCCTCCAGCCATGGCTGGTTGGCAGCCACCCCTCCCCTCCCCCCAGGTTAAAACCACTGGCTCACCTGGGACTAGGCTCTGCTTCCAACCTGCTGTGATGGACCCTTCCTGCCACTCTGCTGGGCTTCCTTCAGCAGGAGATTTGTTTCTCTCTGTCACTTTGTGGGTTCTATAGCTCTAAAACTTGTTTAGTATTAGGTTTTATAAGTATTTGGGGTGGTTATTGGATAACTCAGGAAATTTTCCTGCTTCTATGATTTTATACCATTTTCAAACCCAAGTAAAGAGTGTCATCAATGTTGTATCATACATACACCTCCTTATCTGCAAAAAATAAATGTACTAATAATTATGCAACCCATTGAACAGCTATAATGGCAAGCACAGAAGCAGTTCACACCTTGTTTCAACTATTGAATTAAGACCTTGTTTTAGTCTATTAAGAAACAGAATGTGTGACTTCCAAGGTGTTCTGCCCCACACCACCTCCAAACAATGTGAAAGGGGAATCTGAACAACTTCTGGAGCCCCAGCATCCACAGAAAGACATAGAAAATTTGAAATAGAAGCTAACCTCCTGCTGAGGACAGCCCAGCAGCCCTGCAGGGAGTGGCCAGCACAGCACTCCGAGACCCGGCAGCACTGTGTGCTGGCACCTGACAGCACAGCACTCTGGGAGCCAAGCCTAGGCTTGGGAAATAGAAGCTATTGACTTTATGAGAAATCAAGATGTTGTTAAACAGATCCAAACAAATTAAAGAATAGAAGGCAATGTGAAATATCTCATGGGAAAAACCACTGACCTGGAAAATAGATCCAGGAGAGATAATTTAAAAATTATTGGACTACCTGAAAGCCATGATCAAAGAAAAAAACCTAGAAATCATCCTTCAAGAAATTCTCAAGGAAAATTGCCCTTATGTTTTAGATGCAGAGGGCAAAATAGAGGTTGAAAGAATTCACCGATTACCTCCTGAAAAAGATGCCAAAAAAAAACTCCTGGGAATATTATAGCCAGGTTCCAGAATTCCCAGATCAAGGAGAAAATACTACAAGCAGCCAGGAATAAACAATTTCAATATTGTGGAAACACAATCAGAATAGCACAGGACTTGGCAGCTTCTACACTGAGGGATAGAAGGGCATGGAATATGATATTCCAGAGGGCAAAAGAGCTGGGATTGAAGCCAAGGGTCACCTACCCAGCAAAACTATCTTGTTTCAGGGGAAAATATGGTCATTCAGTGGAATAGAGATTCCCCTTTCAAGCATTCTTGTGGAAAAAACAGAGTTGAATAGAAAATTTGACATTCAGACACAAGAAGCAAGAGATGCTTGAGAAGGTAAACACGGAAAAGACATCAAAAGGAACTTATCAAAGCTGAACTATTTACATTCCTACATGGAAAAACAATAACTGTGTCTGATGAAACCTTTCTCATTATGAAAATAATTTAAGAAGGGTATTTGGGCATATGTTTACAGGTATACATGGATAGAGGTCACAGGTTGAATTTGATGGGAAGGGATGATTCTTAAGGGGTGAAGTCAAGAGGTGAGAGAGGAAATTGGCAAGAGGAGATGGGGAGAGACATGGTCTGGTAAACTATCTTATGTAGAAGAGGCAAGGGGAAGTAGTTGCAGGGGAGGGGAAGAACAGGAAGGCAAAAAGGCAAAACCATATTCTCATTGAAGTTGGCTCAGGGAGAGAATGACATACATACTAAATGGGATATCTTACCCTGCAAGAGAGTTGGGGAAAGGGGAATGAGAGGGGGAGGATGGAGGGAAGGGCATTCTGGGGCGAAAGGATGTTGGAAGTACCCACTATCAAAGAGGGACAGGATCAAAGTAGAGGATGGACCAGGTGGGAGGTGAGATGGGTGGGAGGGAAATATAAGCAGTCTTTTACAATATATCTACTATGGTAATGTTTTGCATAGCTATACACGTACAACACATACTGAATTGCTTATCTTCTCAGAGGGAGTGGGTGACAAGGGAGGAAGGGAATGGATAGGAAAATTGAAGTTTTAAAATTAAATGTTTCATAAGATGTCCAGGCACTGGGGCTCAGAGATTCACCTTGCCCTAATGGCAAAGTTAAAGGGGGTATGGGAGAAGATATGGGAGAGAGCAGATTGGATGAGGGGATATCTAGTGGGACTGCTATTCTGGGGTGGTGGGTAGGGAAAATGGGAAAAATTGTAACACAAAATTTGGTGGACATGAATTATGTAAACCAGAAGTTCATAAAGCATTTGTTTAATAAAAAAAAAAAGAAAGAAAGTAACAGAATGTGTGAAGTCCACAACTTATGAACCTTAGAACTTGGAACTCCTGGGGAGAAGCTAATGACTATATAAAGAGAGCACCAGGGCTAGAGACAGTAGTAACTGAAAAGAGGACTTGTGATGGCAGAGTAAAGGAGAATACTTGTGGTATTCTGGTACTCTCTTTGTCTGCTCTGTCTGTGTTTACATCTGTTTGTGATACTTTGTACAGAAGCCCTGGGACCTTACTGGAAGCCCTGAAAGATTTTCTGGTTGTATGTTTACAGAAGTCCTGGAGGACGGTTTTGGAGGTCCTGGGTCTTTACTGATGATTTGTGCTGACCTCTTGGACCTTGTTTGTGGGTCAGTATTGATTTCTATGTTCATGATTTGGTTTGAGTTCTCAGACCTTGTTGGTGGATCTAACTTGGTTTCACAAGTAGATAGTGAATTGATGATGGTATCTGCAATATGCATGAATGTTATTGTGGCTGTTTTAAGCTTTGTCTTCCCAGAAATGGGAACTGTGAAGGACTTGAGGTGGACTGGACATTGTGAACTTCTATGTGGAGTGGGAACTGGATGAAGAACTGGACAAAGAGCTGGACAAGGGACTGGGAGCTACCTGCCTTTGAACCCACGTGACAGTTGTAGCTGGGACCATGGAAGAGGAACCATGGAAGCTGATAGCCAGGCTTGAGTCAAGCTGAAAGAAGACTTTAGTTGGAAACTGTGTACTGACTGAGAAGATTATGATTTAATTGTGACCAAGGTTTGGATGGCCTGTGTATTCTCCACTACCCCTTACGAGGGTACTGAATAGTGACTAATGACTGAATAGTGACCTATTATTGAATAGTGACTGATAACTGAGTAGTGACTGATATTGTAACTTAGGGTGCCCCATGAGTAGAGAACTTTGACTATTGTATTTTGTGACCCTTAAAGAGGCAAACCTCCTTAAGGATGATTGAATGATTGAATTACTAAATGATTACACTTTGTAGAAAACTATTGTTGCCACTATGGTGGAAAATATGTGGTCATTTCAATGATAAGCTGTTGTGAATACTAAATTGTGATTTTCTGTGATAAGTTGTGATATTGTGAATGCTATACCTTGTTTTTCTGTGAATGTTTGTTTTGTTTTGTTATGGAATAAATACAGTGTTCACTATACTATGTAATCATAATCTTAAAAGTTATTTACAGTATCATTCTTCTGGAAAGCTACTAGATCTTGGCTTTACAATAGGATTGCTGGATCACATGAAATAATAGAGCAAATGTATGTCATATTTCTAAAGTTCTGTATAATTGCAAGCTACCAATAGCAGTACTAATGTATTTCAGTACTGCAAGGTCCTATTAGTTCAAGTAACTACAATTCAACACACAATTTTTAAATGCTTAGACAAAATATATATATATATATATATATATATATATATATATACATATATGAATTAAATAGATTTTCTCCTTTTGTATGGATGTTTCAATATCAAATAGACTTAGCCACAACTTAAAGTGAAATTTGCTGAATGTATTTGGAATTTCCTTTTTAAAAGTTGGGCCATGGGGTGCGGCTAGGTGGTGTAGTGAGTAGAGCGTTGGCCCTGGAGTCAGAAGGACCTGAGTTCGGATCCAGCCTCAGACACTTAACGCACACACAAACAAAAAAACCTAGCCGTGTGACCTTGGGCAAGTTACTTAACCCCAATTGCCCTCCAAAGAGCAAAAAAAAAAAAAAAAAGGTGGGCCATGTGCTATAGTGAAGATAGCACTGGATATGGAGACAGAATATTTGAGTTTGAATTTTGGTATTGAGATTTACTACATGTATGATAACAGGTGGGTCTTGACTTTTCTGGTCCTTAGTTTCACTGTTTATAAAATATGTAGAGTTGAAGTAAATGATCCCTGATGTTTTCCTCCTTCCTTAAGTCATGTGAATCTGCATGTCAAATGTGGCACTTCAATACCATGACAGGATCCCATGTGATCCATATCTTTAGCTCACACTGTTTTGTCTTTGAATATTTATTTCTTTTTTTTCTTAATTTATTTTGAACTCAATTACTAAAGCTTAAATACACATGAAAAGAAAAAGAAATGTTTTAAACTTAAATAAAAAATAAGAAAATAAATAAAAATCATTGCCATGCACACAGTAGAACACGAGAGATGATTCAAAATATACAATAAATTTCCATTTCAAGAAAATCTATATAATAAATAACATTGTTTTCAGAATTGTCCATCTTTGCTTCCTTGTAAGTTTTCTTTTGTTCTCTCCTGTGCACTTTTTGCTTTGTTCTTTCCCTCCCTTCTTCTCTCATCCCCCAAGAAGGTTACAATTAAGCACAGATACACAAATACACACAGATATACATATATATATATACACACACACACACACACACACACACACACATATATGTACACCCACACATATATACACACACACACATATACAAACATATACACATATGCATACATATACTTACATATCTATAATCACTCACACATAAACATATATATATATTTACATGTATATACATATATTCACATGGATCTATGTAAGACCATAATATACTTATTTGTCCTGTTTCTCTGAAGGTGGAAAACATCTTCCTTTAAAAGTTTGGGCTTTCTATATTTTTCCAAGTCCTTCAGCTTATCATTTCCTACACCACAGCAATAACCTTATGCTATCTAGTTATTTTAAGTAGTCTAAAAACAATATTCATTAATGTGGCTGGCGTATAGTGTAGTTTCACTGCTTTGCTCTTTTGATTGACTCTCTTTTTGCTTTGACTTAGTCTGAGATCATGATTACTACCCCTGCTTTTTCCCCTTAATAAATTATACTCATGATTTTGTGTGTGTGTGTGTGTGTGTATTTGTGTGTGTGTGTATTTGTGTGCGTGTGTGTATGATGGTTTATTTCAATTCTTTATTTAAATCAGCAGCTAAATATTCCTTTACTGTTATAAGCATCTTGGAAGTTATGTCAAGTAATTTTAAGCCTTTCTCTTATTGAATGAAGTATGTTATTGTCTATTTGGTTTTTTGCCTCTGCATTATTTTTTAAATTAATGAACAAATGAAAATGGTGATTATGTTCACAAAAGTAGGATAAAAACAGGTAGACAAGATAAAATACAATTACATATTTATTGGGTTGAAATTGTTCCTAGAAGTTCCTCTAGTTCATTTCCCTGCCTCTGAACAGCATTGTTTTAATTCTATTTGAAGGTGTTGCTTTTCTTTGTTTCTCTTTTCTTTAGAATCTAGAAGGAAAAAAATATTCAATAGAAAGAATAGTGGATTCAGTATCTTGGATTTCAAATATTGGCTCTGGTATTTACTTCTTGTGTGACTTTCGGAAAGTCAATTAATATATCTATTTCTTAGTTTCTTTATCTGTAAAATGAGGTGGTTGGACAGGGAATCAGTCAATAAACATTTAAGTGCCTACTCTATACCAGACATTGCATTAAGTGCTAGGGATACAAAGAAAGGCAATATACCTCAAAGTTCCCATACGTCGAAAAAGTTATTATCCTATGAACCTTCCTTAGTGATGTGTTACGGATTTCTACCAAACCTCTTTACCAGAAAACCCTTTCTACATTCTAGACATTGAAATGCTGTCTTCATTGATTTTAATCCATTACTTTTTGTTCTATTCTGACTTGAAAGAGAACAGTTATGGGGCGGCTAGGTGGCGCAGTGAGTAAGAGCACTGGCCTCGGAGTTGGGATGACCCGAGATCAAATCCGGCCTCAGAAAATGAGCACCCACACATAAATAATGACTAGCCGTGTAACCTTGAACAAGTTACTTAACCCCAATTGCTTTAAAAAAAAAAAAAGAAAGAGAACAGTTAGCTACAAGTTCTCATGTTGAATTCATTGATATAATGATATTTTATAACTGCAGATATCCATTCGCTGTATATAATTTGTAATAGCTCTGCGTAATAAAAAACATAAATGTTGCATTCAAAGTTTTCAAAATAAAATATGGTTCCTTTTCAATTAGTGTCATGTCATAATATATTATTTTGGTGTCTCACTAGGAGGTGAAGTAAAGTATTCTAGGGGTACATGAAGATATTAACACTGTTTTCTTTGCTATGAATTTAATATTATATCAAGAATAGTGTAAGCTGTCCGTGAATCCATTTGTACTCAACCTTTAAATATGGGGTCCCAACAAATAAGAGAACTTGACTACATTAAGGGAAGTCATCATTTTTTAAAGATTACAGATTATATGCCAATGATAAATAGATGCCCACCAATGAACTGATAGAGGCAATTATACTCCAGTGGTCAAATAGATCAATGGTCTGATTCATATGTTTATTTATAAATTGTTCACTGATCCACAAGTGATTAGTAGGGCAAAAATGGGGTGGGAAACCTAAAGCTTTGAGGTCACATGTGGCTTTCTAGGTTCTTGGGTGAGATCTTTTGACTGAATCCAAGTTTTACAGGACAAATCCTTTTATTAAGGGGTTTTGTTTTGTGAACTTTGGATTCAGTCAAAGGACCACACTAGGGGACTTAGAGGGCCACAAACTGTTTTAAGGATGTTAAGCAATATTTCACAAGTGGCTTGCTAAGTGGAAAAATGTATATAGGACATATGTTTAAGTTTAATCTGCATTACTAACATTTTTCCATCACTTTGCTAAGTACATGTAATCAATAAAATAATAAAGCAATCTGTGATTTGTAGCAATTGAAGAAAAATGATCACACTTAAAATTTAGCAGTTAGCTTCTACTGGAATAAACTGAATCTTGATGGAGATCACTGAATAAAACTCAGGTTTCCTTACTCCTGGTCATTTGTTTATTCACTTATTCAACAGGCATTTATTAAACTCATAATATCTTCAAGGTTCTAGGGGAGATATAAAGACAAAGGTAAAAAATATCTTATATCTTTATAAAGATATAAAGACAAAGAACTTCCATCTTTAAGGAGATTAAAGCCTAGTAGAAGCAACAAGACTACACATAATTAATTATAATGTAAAATGAATATGATACATGGCTAAGAAAGATACTAATATGATGTTATGAGGTGATAGAAAGAGCACTGGACTTTGATTCATGAAAACTTGGGTTTCAATCTTACCTCTAACACTTATTAGCTATGTAAACCTGAGAAAGTCACTTAATCTCTGTAGGCCTCAGTGTCCTCATTTAAAAAATGAAGAGATTAAAATTAATTTCTGGGGCAGCTAGGTGGTTCAGTGAGTCAGTCCTGGGGTCAGAAGAACCAGACTTCAAATCCATCCTCAGACACTTGATACTATCTGTATGACCTTGGCCAAGTCCCTTAACCCCAATTGTCTTGCCTTCCCCCCTCCAAAAAAAGAAAACTCAATTTCTAAAGTCCCATTCAGCTTTAAGTTTATGGTCATATTATTTATCATATAATAGAGATAACACTTCTGACTAGAAGAAGGTTGATTGAAAGAGGTAGTATTTTAAGTACATTTTGACTACTAGGAATCCAACAAGTAGAGATGGGAAGGGGAGAGCATTTCATTCATAGAGAACATCATGGACAAGGGCATAACATTTAGCACAATGCTTGGTGTATACTAGACTAAAAGAAATGATTATTGGCTGATTAACAGTATTATATCAAAGATAATTACATGAGTTAATTTGAAAACTATAGTTTAGATTTGTAATATGGAGGATATTGTATGCCCATGTGAGGAGAAAAGCATAGATATTAAATGTTTTTGAGTAATGCAATGGAGAGACCTGTGTCTTAAAAAATGCTGATTTAGCAGTAATGGGTAAATTGAAATGAAGAGATAAAGATTTAGGATTGGGACTCCAAATAGAAGACTGTTATAACAACCACAGTGAAATATAAGGAGACCCTGCACTGGAATGGTTTCATTGGGAATGAAAAAAATGGGCTTGCCAAAAGTAATGGCACAGAGAAAGAGCTGGCAAGATCTGATGAATAAGGAAATGTAAGGGTTCAAAGTCAAGTAGACAGCTAAGAGTATGTTGAATCTCGTGAATGAGTAACATTCAGACAGTACCTTGAAAAGAGAGTAGTCAGGAAGGAGAGCACCTATCAGGGGTAAATATATGGAATTCAGTTGAAGATGAGTTGAAGTACCAGCAAGACATCTAACAGAAGATGACTAGAAGACAATTAGAAGAAAAAGTCTCAGTCTTAGGAAAGGGGCCTGCAATGGAGTTACAGGTTTGAGGATCATCTGCATAGAGGTGATAACTGTAACTAAATGTCAAGATTAATATTTACTTTAAAATAAAATCATTTTTATTATTTTGAACGTGAAAAAGATGAAGAGTTGTAGTTTCTTATGTAAGGAAGAGAAAAAGAGGATTGCATAGGATACTCTGAATCTCTATCTACACAGCTTATTTTAAATCAGATATTAAATTTAGCATGGAGGTTAGAGTCTTATACTATTTTTCAATGTATCCCATTAGATATGCCTCTGATACATGTAAAATCAATAGGTTGAGTTAGAAAATTTTTAACATCTTTGCTGTGAAAGTTCCTATCGTATTGGAAAGGTTTCAACTCTATTCCTATTATCTTTTTTTTTCTTTTCTTCTTTGTTTACAAAAATGTTTATGTCTCTTGCTACTTTAAAAATTCATAGTAATGAAAATGATTTTTTAAAAGAAAGTCTTGGGCTTGGGCTTGAAATCCAACTATTATCTCTATGTCTTCTTTGTGAGGGTGAAGCTACTCAAAGACAGAAAAAATCATCAGTAGACTAGCCAGCTTGAGATGAATTACTTGCTTGTGACAATATATAAAATGGAGAAAAACTCAAAATGACCTATAATCCTTTTCAACCCCCTCCTTCTTCTAAAGTGGTGATAGCAGTGTCAGAGAAAGGGGTCATGTGATTCTTAGGTTTCCTATAAGCTTTTACTGTGTTGTTGGCCAGTCTGAATATGAGATCCTTATTCAGTGATCAATGAGAGAAGATACTGCTGGAGGAAGTGAATCATATCAGTCTTGACATTTGTGCTATAAACAAAACTAGAAAAAAGAAGGAAGTTGCTGCTAAATAGAAGGATGGCTCACAGGGGACTTCTTGCAGAGAAAAGAAAAGATTCCGCAGAATTGATTTTATTCTTATGCCCAACGGCAAAAAGAAACAATTTATATGATACTTGGCTGTTTTCAATTGCAATGCTCATGATAAGCATTTGCAAAAAGACCACCATGAAAATAATTGCAGAGTATGCACCAACATCTATTTCAGAGGATAAAGCATTTTCCAGAAAAAGAAAGAAAAGAATAATTCTAAATAAAATCCAAATTACTTTGGTACTTTTTAACATCAATGAAAGGTGGTAATAGATCAGAATGTCGAGAAATGTATTGAAAAATAGGAATCAAGAATAAGGAATTTGTGAGGCTAGAGATTTATAGACTATACAGAAACCTCATGCTTATATATCATGAATACATTGTTTGAGAAAAGAATGTGTTGGCACTGAACATGGTGAGCACTGAATAACCTCACAAAAATAAAATTGATTATATTTTAACAGGCAGGAAGTGATTCACTGCTGAAGTGAATGTTTCCTGAATCAGCTCTACATGTATATTTATATCATGGACTTCTTAAAGAAAATAACAAAATTAATAGAGAGATGGAGGCAAGAATAAAATTAGAAAAAATATATAGGATGTACATCGAAACCACTGTATCCTGACCTATTCAAACAAAAGTCAAGATCACTTAATGGATAATTTTCTAGGTCTGGAGTCAGGAAGACTTCAGTTCAAATACTGTTTTAGACATTCATTAACAGCATAGTGGTGGGCAAACTAGGACTCAGGGTCCTCAAGTGGAAAATAAAGGAGATGGACTCAATGACCTCAAAGCTCTCTTCTGGCTTTAAATTTATGAAACTGTTAATAATAATTAATTGGTAATTGGAAGAAAGTATATAGACAGTCAAATGTAATTCATATAAAGATTTAACTGATATAAATAAATTTCCAGGACAAAAATAAATAAAAGAGCTTTAAAAATGAGTTGGCAAATACTTTGTAACAGAGAGAGCTGGCAATCAAAAGCAGCACCAATTGAGAATATTCATTTGTTTATAAAATCTTACAAAGAAGGATGACCAATCAATCAATCAAATTTATTAAGTACCTATTATGTGCCAAGCACTGTGGTAAGTACTGGAATGGTGAAATATTATTAGCAGAATTAATATATGAAATAGAGAAAATTAGTGCATGGTAAAGCTTGGGAAACAACTAATTAAGCAAATTCATCCAAAGAATATTTAAGGCTGAAAATGGAGGTCAGAAAATAAATGGAACAAAAATGGAAAAGATCAGTAATAATTTTGCAGCAAACTCTTTTCACAATTAAGTAGAATCAACACATATACTTCACATTAAACTTGAATAAAGCTGCAGAAATGACATTAAATAAAAGAAGGATGAGGAAAATAGAATAAATATAATTAAAGGAGAATTACTAGAGGTGTTAACAACTATAGGAACATTCAGGGATTGTTCACAAGATAAGGAAATGGAAATTTTAAAAGGACAAATCAAAACCAGCAGCAATACTTTGATATTAATATCAAAAGCATTAACTGTGAAACTATCAACAATTACTGACTTACATACCTTATATCCTATAAATAAAACATTATTTTGTAAGTCATCCTTATATTCATCAAGGATAGTATTAGCAAGAACTAGGTAGACTTTTACATACAACAATCCACAACAAATTATATTTTAGCCATTTCAGAAATGTTTGGAAGAAGTCAACGAGAATTTATTAAACAACTCTTTTGGGCCAGACACTGTGTTTTTTTTTTTTTTTTAATAAACATCACCTTATTTGTTTCTCAGAAAAAACAAACAAACAAATGAAACTCTGTGGGATAGGTGCCATTATTATCACCATTTTGCAGTTGAAGAAACTGTGGCAGATAGGACTTAAATGTCTTTCCCAGAATCACACAGCTATTAAATGTGTGGAGCTGAATTTGAACCCAGGATGTCTCAGCTCACTGCACTATTAAATCTCACCATTCCTAGCTTTATTAGGATTATTGTTGTTGTTACTGTTATAATTGTTGTTATTATATTATTATTTTAGACTACATTTTATTCTAGTACAAAACAGTGCTGTAAGACTATTGTCAAAAACAAGATGCCTCTCACTTATCCACCAAATTTTGAAAGGAAGAAGTGCAATAAAAATACATTCCACCCAAATGATAATATAATATCAGTGGAGGGGGAGTGGGAAAGGAAAGTGGAGGAAGAGAGGGAGTGTAGCAGCAAGCACCCCAGCATACCCAGGGTCGCTGCCAATACAGGTTCTTAGATCTGCTTTTCTAAAGGAAAGCAACTCAAAATGGGTTAACAATCTTGCTTCAATCAATCAATCATATCATTTACCTAGTTCAGGGGAAAAAGACAGCACCCTGAAATTCAGAGTATATAGAGGTTACAAGCAGAAATTACAAGAAGACAGAGAAACAAACAGATCAAGCAGACAGGCCTCCAACTGTCCAATCATTACATATATACCTAGTCAGTTACCAGACAGGGAAGCATCAACATCTGGGTTTTTCAAAGCCGGGGGCTCTCAGCAGCTGCCCAGGGTCTCATCTGGTCAAATCACACAACACTTTTCAAAGTGAGTCCCTCAAAACAAAGCCTTACTGCAGGGATTACATAGCCTTCTCCCCACTCAGAGAATGTAACAACCCTCTTGATCCACTGCCCAATCAAAAAGTATCTCCTGAAAAACAAGAGTCCCCCCACAGGTTACGGGTGTATTTAAGACTATCCAAGGGCCTAGGGGCAGGGAAGATCTTAAAAATTTACATTCCTATAACAGGGAGGGATTTGAAGAAAGAGGGAAAGAGGAAAGGAGGGGTGAAGGGAAAGGACTCATTCAACAAAACCCATCATCTGTATCAGAGGAGGAATAAAGCCAGAAAATTCATGCTTAATTAATCTATTCACCACAGTGATGGAGAAAATCCAGCATAGGTCAAGTTGAAGAGAGAATCCTTAGAAGAAGGAAGGAAAGAAAGAAGGAAGGGAGAGAAGAAGGAAGGAGGAAAAGAAGGAAGGAAGGAGGAAAGGAAGGAAGGAAAGGTGGAAGGAAGGAAGGAAAGAAGGAAGGAAGGAAAGAAGGGAGAAAGTAGTGAGGGAGGGAGGGAAAGAAGGAGGAAGGAAGGAAATAATCAGTTATTAAATACCTACCCTGTACTAGACATTTTGCTAAGCACTTTACAAATATTATATCATTTCATCCTCACAACAACTCTGGAAGTTAGGTTCTATTATGATCTCCATTTTACCATAAAGGACACTAGCCTGAAGTTAAGTGACTTACACATCAAAGTCACAGAGCAGGCAATTATCTGAAACCAGATTTGACCTCAAGTCTTCTTAACTCTAGATCCAGTGCTCTATCCCCTGCATTACCTAGTTGGCTCTAGAAAGGAGTCAGGAAAGAACTTGGACTCATATCTCAGCTCTATGAGTTCTTTTCTTTGTGACCTTGAGCAATTAAATTATCCCTCAAAAGTTTCAAGTTTCTCCTTTATAGAATGAGCATTAAAAATGCCGATATTATCTGCTTCACAGAATTATTGTGAAGACCATATATTTTTGTGTATGTATACACATACTCATACTACACACACACACACACACACACACACACACACACACACACACTTTGTAAACCTTAAAGTACTGTATAAATATCTGTCAGATATTGTAATGAAGTCCTGGGAAAGACTTGTGGTTGAAATGTATCCTATCTTCACTAATAGTTATTACAGAATCCTTTTCTCAAAAATCATTAAATGATTTATTTTAAAGATGAATTCAAGTCTTATCCAATTATTTGAGAACCACTTTAAAATCCATTTTTAGTTTTTCTTAATCAGCAGAATAATTCTGAATCCAAGACCACAAACCCAGACATTCTCATATGGCCATAATCTTTTATTCTTTCATGTGTTTCACTCTGACTTCTTTTCTTCATTGAACACTCAAATGCTCACATCTGTGTCATTCTCCTAAAGATGAGTTTTCAAGATTTATTGACACTTTTATCCATTTTGAATTCCACTGCCAACCAATTTAATGGTACTCTCACTAGTACCACCAAATATTTTTTACTACTGGACTTTCCACCATACATGACTTACCTATCCCCAGTCATGGGAAATTTCCATCTTAGTAACTCTGAAAGCAAAATATAATTATGATTTATTGTTATGATTTTCTGTTTTCTTCATTTCTGCTCCTAGACTGCCAAAACTGTTGGAGAAAGTCATTAAATTATGTTAATTTAATTGAGTATAATTCATGCCATTAACATTAACTGAACCTTCACTGATGTTCTACCATCTTTTTGTTTAACTCCTTTCATTTAACTCATGTTCATTCTCTTTCACATTCACCCATAACAAAGGTTCCAAACTCTTCCCACTTTTCTATTGTCCCCAAAGCTGTCTTCATGCACCATATTTTCAAGAAACAACAATCTCCTACTCATTGGAAAATTTGAGGCCTTCCACCATAAATTCTCTTGATTCTACTCCTCCATACAGCACAATTTCATTTTTATGACTAATTTTTATGACCTTTATCTTCTCCCAAAGCAAATTAATAGTTATTCTCTGTGACATGATCAACCTGTATTCTTGTCCCATGTTATCCTGTTTCCTCCAATTTTGCTTCCTCAATTATCCCCTCCCTCCTGACTCTTAAAGGTTCTAATATAGGCCATCTCTGTCCTCCCTTTCACTGACAAATCTCTTAACAGGGTGTTTGTATTTCATCACCAATCCTTCATTCATGTGTCCTTTCTGATCTGTCTTCCATCTCTGTCATTCTGTGGGGACTGTTCTTTCCAATGTCATTTAGATCTCAAGGCCTTTTTCTCAATTCTCATATTCTTTAACTTCTCCATAAAGTTCAACCTGATAGAGCCTATCACTGTTCTTTCTGCTCATTTGACTTTCCTTTGATTCTATGACATTTCACTGTGATGACTTTCCTCCTACACATCTGAGCATATTGTCTCCCTTCATCTCATTTGTTACTTCCTGTTTTTCCTGTCTTCCCTTAGAATTTGGCATTATCCAAGATTCTGTCCTTGGTCCTACCCTCTTTTCTTCTCTCTCAGGTGTCTTGAGAATGTCTTAAACTTGTTATGATTAAGACTGAACTCAATGTCTTCTCCCAATATTTTCCTCCTGCTTTTTCTATTTGTTAGTGGCACATTCTCCCAAGCACTTATTTGAAGCACTGGTATTTTATTCTCCGTTCCTCTTTATCCACCCCATCTATTTAAACTATAAATGATCTCACACTTACCACATGAACATTATTTCATACTTAAGATAAAATTTTGAACTAGAAAGGAAATTCTAGAAAATTTACTGCAATTCCTTCATTCAGAGTTAAAGAAAATGAGGTCTTGAATGTTGAATTAATTGCCCTGGGATTGCAGAAGAAGCCGGGTTTCCTGACTGTTTTCCCTGTGCTCAGGATAAATCTATCTACAATTCTCTATCAACATTGATAGGTATATTTGGGGATGGCATCTTCTGTAGTGTAGTTGTGGTGAATTAAGTTGCTTTCTATTGAATGAAATGCTAAAGTATATACTTGTGAATATAATTCTAATATAATCATCTCAGGAATAAAAAATATAAGAACAGATGGAAACTGAGGTAACATTATATTGTAAAAGATAATATTATTGAACTGAATGAACCAGTTACGTTGAATATTTTCAATATGTCTTTTTGCTTTATTTATAATGTTGAAACCAGAGATATTAACCTTAATAGGATCTGAAATGTGTGCAACAAATTTATAGATAAGTGAGGGTTAAAAAAATAGTACACAAATGATTAAGAAAAATAATCACACAATTTCCTTTCAGTTATGCCCACAATCATTTTCCCTCTGGTTCTTTGCCTTGATATATTTGTACGACATATCAGTTAATTTCTGGAGACAGCATTGGTTTACAAGTAACAGTGTTGCTAATGTTTATATTATGCAAAATTTGATAACTGAATCCTGTGCCTGTGGATCTGTTTCTGTAGCAAAGAAATTTCCCTCCTCCAACTGCAACAAAACATAATGCAGCTCTAATGAGGTGAGCGCAAGGGGTTTGAGTCAGTGAGAACATTACATATTTCAGCCAACATTTAGTGACATTTGAATTTCTGTTGACCTTCATCTACCTAATGTTCTTGTAGAGTTTCCCATGGTGAAGTACCCTGGTGAGAAAGCTGGGTGGGGGGTAGGAAGATAGTTTCTAAAAGACCACAATATATTTGAGCTACAGTCTTCACTGAAGATTTCCTAGTTTTAGTTGTGGTTTATTATTCACTTTAATTGGGCATATCCCTTTGATATCATTTCAATGAGCCAAAGCCCATGGGGGCAGTCTGGTATCCAAAGTTCCTCTTAATCTTTTACTGCCTTCCCTTCCAAACTTATGTCACACTACTGCCCTCTATGTACTCTACGCTCTAACCAAACCGGGTTTCATAATTTTCATCCATGTCTCAAGCTTTTCCTACCCCTGTATTTTGATCAAACTGTTCTCTGACTATAGTAGCCTCCTGTGACTTCTGTTCACTGAAATTTTAATCATCTTTCAACATTCAACTCAGCAAAACCTTTTTTATGAAGACATATTTTCCTTCCTTGGAACTTTATTTGTACTTTTCTTTTGCACCTATAATAATTTGTTTCACATTCCAAACATTTAGATGACAGCTATATCCCTATCTATTAGATGTATTATGAATTCCATGAAGATTGGGATCACATTTTATTCATCTTTATATCCCTTGTGGTACCCCCATCATCATCATTACTGTATGTAGTGGACCCTTATATTAAATTTAATGAATGAATAAGTCTAGGTATAAAGTTTTAGTATAACTTTTGGAATTCTATATTACGTTTAAGGAATTAACTGAAGCAAAATATGGGGGAAAAAGATTCTACTAGACGAGCCTCCAAAGACTACATTTACATTTCTCTAGATGTGTGGTGTGAAATACATATTCTATGGAGTTTTTAAAAATGAAGCCAGCCCCTTGGTCAGATAGGTGATTGTTGCTTGTTCAATTAGTCTTACAGTAGTTCCAAGATGAGCTAAGGAGAATTTACTGACTGAGACTTGAGCCTTATCACCACAGCCTTTTGGGTGATAGATTAATGTGGAAATGACTTTTGCATGCTTCAGTGAGCTACTGCATTAAGAGAAAGACTCCACTTAAATGCATTACAAAAGGCCATTTGCACTGGTCAAGAAAAGAACACATTTGCCACCAAAGTAGGTAATGTCCATTGCAGTTTGACTGCAGCCAGGCCAAGAGAGGGGCCTTCTAGTACAAAAGTTCTTCTAGAAGCATAGACTAATAGAGCTAAAATGGATATTAAGCAGTCATTAGTAAAAATCCTCTCACTTTAAAAATGGTAAAAACAGGGGGTAGAGCCAAGAAGGCGGAGTAGAAACAGTGTGTCCAAGTCACTGTCCCCCTAGATCACCTCCAAACTATGTAAAAGGGGACTCTGAACAACTTCTGGAGCCCCAGCACCCACAAAACGACACAGAGAAGCTAACCTCCCACTGAGGACAGCCCAGCAGCCCTGCAGGAAGGACCAGCACAGCAGCAGCACAGCCTAGCACAGTTCCACCTGAGTCGCGGTTTTAGCCCCAGGGTGGCCGGGCCAGCAGTCAGCTGGAGGGACCCCAGAACACCAGTAGCTATGGCGATTCCAGAATTATCAACATAGACATGCCTAGGACAAAGTGAGAGGTTAGTGCCCTATGGATTTTGGGACCAGTATTGGGAGAAAGAGTCAGCTTCCTTTCCTGGGGGCTAGAAGCCACTGAGGAGACACGCCATTTTGTAGTTTTCAGAGGCAGCTCCAGCTCCTGGCCCGCAAACTGTAGGGAGATCCAGCGATCAGTCTTGGGGGGTAATCGCTCTTGCTTTAACCTCCCTGGATCTAGATTGTGATCTGGGGTGGAGGTCATGGGTGGTTTTCCAGCTTGCTAGAAATGGAAGCTGTCCCCCACATGTTGGGGACGAAAGTTCTCCTGTCTGGCGGCAGAGTCATAGTGTGGCAACAAGCCCAAAAGTCAAGTAATTAAGTGGCAACATGCCAAGGCAAAGGAAACAAATTAAAAAGAAAAATGCAACCTTAGACTCCTACTTTGGGGGCAGAGGATAGAAGCATGGAACAGTCAGAGGACTGTGAGGTCAGAAATCCTGCTCCAAAAGCCCCAAAGGAAAATAGGAGTGGGTTACAGGCCACAGAGGACCTTAAGAAGGACTTTAAAAATCAAATAAGAGAAGTGGAGGAAAAATTGGAAAGAGAAATGAGAAGGATGCAGGAAAAGTATGAAATGAGGGTCAACAGCCTGATTGAGGAAAACAACACCTTAAAAAATAGACTAATTCAAATGGCAAAAGAGGCCCAAAAGGGCAATGAGCAGAAGAAGGCCTTAAAATGTTGAATTTGCCAGATGGAAAAAGAATCTCAAAAGCTCACTGAGGAGATTCATTCTCTCAGAGTTAGACTGGAGCAAATGGAAGCTAATGACTTTATGAGAAATCAAGATGCTGTTAAGCAGATCCAAACAAATGAAAGAATAGACGGCAATGTGAAATATCTCATGGGAAAAACCACTGACCTGGAAAATAGATCCAGGAGAGACAATTTAAAAATTATTGGACTACCCAAAAGCCATGATCAAAGAAAGAACCTAGAAATCACCCTTCAAGAAATTCTCAAGGAATATTGCCCTGATGTTTTAGATCCAGAGGGCAAAATAGAGGTTGAAAGAATCCATAGAGGGGCGGCTAGGTGGCGCAGTGAATAGAGCGCCGGCCCTGGAATCAGAAGGCCCTGAGTTCGGAGCCGGCCTCTGACACTTAATCCATACGAACAAAAAAAAAAACAAAAACCTAGCCGTGTAACCTTGGGTAAGTTACTTAACCCCAATTGCCCTAAAGGGGCGGCTAGGTGGCGCAGTGAGTAAGAGTGCCGGCCTCAGAGTTTGGATGACCTGAGATCAGATCCGGCCTCAGAAAATGAGCACCCATGCATAAATAATGACTAGCCATGTAACCTTGTGCAAGTTACTTAACCCCAATTGCTTTAAAAAAAAAAAAAAAAGAAAGAATCCATAGATCACCTCCTGAAAAAGATCCCAAAAAGAAAACTCCCAGGAATATTATAGCCAGGTTCCAGAATCCCCAGATCAAGGAGAAAATACTATAAGCATCCAGGAGGAAACGATTTCAATATTGTGGAAACACAATCAGATTAGCACAGGACCTGGCAGCTTCTACACTGAGGGATCAAAGGGCATGGAATATGATATTCCAGAGGGCAAAAGAGCTGGGACTGAACCCAAGGGTCACATACCCAGCAAAACTGAGTATTTTGTTTCAGGGGAAAATATGGTCATTCAGTGGAATAGAAGACTTTCAAGCATTCTTGAGGAAAAAACCAGAGTTGAACAGAAAATTTGACATCCAGACACAAAAAGCAAGAGATGCCCAAGAAGGTAATCAGGGAAAAGAAATTAAAAGGAACTTATCAAAGTTGAACTATTTACATTCCTATATGGAAAAACCATAACTGTGACTGACGAAATCTTTCTCAGTATGAAAATAATGGAATAAGGGTGTATGGTCATATGATACTTATGTGAATGTGTGTATATATGCTTACAGTTATATATGGATAGAGGGTATAGGTTGAATTTGTTGGGAAGGGAGGATACTCAAAGGGTGAAATTATGAGGTGAGAGAGGAAAGTGGCAAGAGGAGATTGGGAGAGATAGGGTAGGGTAAATTATCTCTTGTGGAAGAAGCAAGGGGAAGTGGCTGCAAGGGAGGGGGAGAATAGGAAGGCAAAAAGGCAAAACCACATTCTCATTGAATTTGGTTCAGGGAGAGAATGACATACATACTAAATGGTATATCTCAACCTGTAGTAGAATAGGGGGAAGGGGGATGAGAGGAAGGATGATGGA
This sequence comes from Gymnobelideus leadbeateri, assembly GCA_011680675.1. Lineage (NCBI taxonomy): Eukaryota > Metazoa > Chordata > Mammalia > Diprotodontia > Petauridae > Gymnobelideus > Gymnobelideus leadbeateri. The sequence goes on from WOXC01007886.1 coordinate 45,243, forward strand.
TGGGAGGGCATCCTTGGGGGGAGGGGAGGTTGGAAGTACCCACTATAGAAGAGGGACAGGATCAAGTAGGGAATGGACCAGGTGGAGGGTGGGATGGGTGGGAGGGAATTATAAGCAGCCTTGTACAATATATCTACTATGGTAATGTTTTGCATAGCTACACATGTACAACATATACTGAATTACTTATCTTCCCAGAGGGAATGGGTGACAAGGGATGAAGGGATGGATCTGAAATTCGAGGTCGTAAAATTAAATGTTTCAAATATATATAAATAAAAAACAACAACAACAACAACAAGAACAACAACAAAACTTGCCCACTTCCTTCTCTTAGACACTGCCCCATCCTGGCTCAAGCACAGGGGTGTGCTGCAGCCAATCAGACCAGGCTTCAGAAAGCTGATTGTTGAATTTTTAATGTAAGCATTTATATCTCAAAAATCAGCAAATGTTATAAATCAAAAATGTAAAAAACATAAAGATTAAAACCGTGAAGTCTATAGAAGAAGAGTGACTTGCCCAAGGTCTCATGGTTAGTAAATTGCAGACCTCAGTCGACCCCTAGATAATTCAAGGATAAAGCTACCAAATGACTAAAAAGTTTCAGGGAACAAACTAAAATAAGCCCTGTGAAATAATTTTGTGCTGACCCAGTCTTATAGTATAAATGACTGATGATAATGATGGTCATAATGATGAAAACAGTTTATTTAGGGTCTGTAGTAATAAACTAGGCCCTTCTGTGGTTCTTCCACATCAAAATGTCCCTAAGAAGAAGGAAATCCTAAATCAGAGCTTTTAATTTTAAATCCATGCACATGATCATGATTTCCGTAGTTTTCAGGGAGGTGGTGGGGAAAAAATCATTCCCTTTCTCCACCTTTCTCTGTCTATCTGTGTCTCTGTCTCTTCCATCTCTCTGTCTTGCTCTTCCCTTTCTGTGCCTGTCTCTCCTCTCTCTCTTCTTTATCCTCTCTGTTTTTTTAAAGGCTTAGGCTTTCTTAAATCACACATACATGTTATACATATTTTCTCTTTATGTCTGAGAGTGGGATCTAGAATCTGCTTTCCTTGAAAGCTCTCATGCTAAAATTTTGTCCCTTGATTCCTGTCCTGACCACCACTCTTTACTAGTATCTCTCTGGTTGTGACATCAGAGGTGAGAAAGAAGGAGTCTCCTAGAAAGATGCCATCCCTCCCTATAAACTGCTAGCATTCATGCGTTCCCCTCTCACTCAAGCAGGTGAGATGCCTTAGTCTTCTCCAGTAGGTCTGATATGCTAGTATTTGGGAAAATACTATTGGGGGGTAGAAGGAAGTGGTGTCTGTCATTTTTAGGCATGGGTGATGGAAAGTAGACATAAGAAATTTTCCACATCAGTTAGGAAGAAGGACCAAAAATTGGGATCTGGCAGTGACTAAGATCACAAAACAAGTCACTTCACAGGAATATCATTTAAATCTGGGATTTGGACCGTGTATATTCTGCTCCACTCTCGATTTTGGTTATTTCTTGGTCTCACTGGTGATTGTAAACTTAATCCTTTATACTCTATTCATTCTAGATTTCAATTAAATTATTATTTCACTAGTAACTATTTTCAAGGAGTATCCTTGAACCTTCTTCCTTTAGCCTTTCCTCATGCCCTTGAGTGTTTTTAATTTGTCACATTACCTTAACCCAAGTGGAAATAATAAAGACTCCATTTCTTTGAACCACTGGCTTTTCTAATTTATCTTTTTTCCCAGTAAGGATCTAGATTCCCATGCCCTCCCCTTTCTAATTTCCCTCCCTCTCAGCAATAAACATTGGGGGCAAGAGCCTGGTTATAATCAGGTCTCTTGCCTGGTTATTGTGATCTTTTGGTGATTTGGTTTTGCCTATGGGTCTTATGGACCAAATTGGCAGTGAAGGAGAACACGAAAGAGAAAACCCAGCCACCCTCGGTTTTCGAAACTGCCAGCAATAAACACACACAATTACACTGCCTATTCCCTTCCTCCCCCTCAGAAGATTTCTGCAAATAGATAATCATTGGAGCAGTGTAAGAAGCAATACTCAGAAACATTCATGGGTTGAAAGGATCGCATGTATGCTCCTGAACTTCAGTGACACCATCATTTCCAAGAAGGAAGGAAAGGCAGACAATTAGCTGCTGTACTCCAATTTCCTGGTAATTTCTTAGTACACTAACAAATAGATTCTCTTCTACAGAGGAGCTCAGAAAGAAAGCTCTTAAATATGGATTTTTTTGTCCACAGGGAGCCAGAAGACGTATTTGTTGTTCTTATGATTGTTCCTTTGGGCTACAATATGGATGTAATGTTGGGGTAGAGTGCTAAAGGAAAGTTCAGATCTCAATGTGTTTTTGTTGTATTTGGAGGCACAGATGCCTCCTGTTCTTTAATGTAACCCAATTTATTAAAAAAAACACATAAAAATCCAATGTTACAAAATACATAAAGACAATAATGTTTCAATTTGTGTATAAGGCTTTTAGAGAGGTCGTATTGCAGTTACTAGAGAGCCAGCCTTGAAACCAAGAGGATAGATTGAAGTCCCAAGCCTGACATATGCAGACTATTAATGTAAGCAAGTCATTTAATCTCCCAGTGTTCTAGGGCTAGGCAACATAATAAATAATAATGATAATGACAACTCACATTGGTAAAGGACTTTAAGTTTTGCAAAGTACTTTAAATATGTTATTTCATTTAATACTTATTCTAACCATTTTATAGATGAGGAAACTAAGATTTAGAGTTTAATTGACTTGCCCACACAGATAGTAACTATTTGAAGCAGGATTTAAGCTCAGATCTTTTAATGGTAGCTTTATCCACTGTACTCCATAGTTTCTTGTTAGGAGTATGAGTTGCAGAGAAGGTACCACCCTGCTTTGGTAAGGTCTGAAATCATAATTCCAGTCTGGGTCTCTAGAAGACTTGTAACTTTCAAAAACAATTTTATGTTACCTTTTTTGATCCTCACAACAAAAGCATGAGATAAGCAGACAAGGTTTTTATTACGATTTATTTTGCATCCATTTTGCAGACAAGGAAACTAATAGGGAACTTAAGTGACTTTACCAAGATCACATAGCATGTTAATGAAAAGAATGAAAAAAGACTGTCTTTCCTGGGGAGAGTCAGAGCAGAGTCAGAGAGGCCTGAATTCAAGTTGGGAGTTACATAACCTACCGAATGACCACAGGCAAGATGCTTAATCTCTCAATGCCCTAGCCAGCCATCTAAGGTTATGAATTCTGGAAGAATTACTGATCTGTGATAGTGGATGGAGTTTATGCCCCGGCTTCGCTACAATAATAAAATTAGACATATGACCCTAGCTTTCAAATAACAAGGACAAAATGTGGACTACTAAGCTAAAGAAGCAATAAGGAAACAAACAATATGTGAATAGGACTAGATGCAAAAATAGCAAGCAAATGCAAATAGGGGTGGGGGAGAATAGTGTGAGAGGTTGGAGGGGTGGTATTTTAAACTGTAGCATATGAAGAGGGGAAGGATGTCTAGAAATGACTAATTTATTTGAGGGGCCTTAATTTGGATTTTTTTGTGTCTGTGATGCATAAGGCTTCTGTAGAGGGGAGAAAGAACACTCTGTCATCTTGCTATTTATTAATGCCCTCCATGACACCTTCCTTTAGTCTGCTAGGGTAAGATGTCATGGAGATGCTGGCATCTTCTTATGATAGTAGTTCTATTTCTCAGCTTATTTGGATTAGATATGATTAGATATGATAGTAGTTCTATTTCTCAGCTTATTTGGATTAGATCAAGTGGAGGATCTGTTAATTAATAAAATATATGATGGCAAATGCAACATTGAAAAGAAGTACATTTCAAAAGAATTTGTATTTCATTAATCCCATCTAGAGAAATTTGAAAAATTAGAATGTGTTTATGTATGTATACACACTTATATATAATATTGTATATTATATATACACATATGTGTACATATTATGGATGGGTGGATGTATATAGAGAGTGATGGAGACAAAGATAGACGGTTACTGAGGTTTTTCTGTGGTATCCAAATAATCAAATTTTATTACTAATAGCTATGCATAATGCAGATAGAATTTTGAGCTCAGTGGATAGGAGACTTTGACCTTACTGCCTTAGCCCAAAGTTTTGTTCTGGTTCAAATTCATTTACAAATAAGACAGATCAGATCTTTAAAAGAATGTCAAGGAGCCCTAAATTGGTTATTTCTATAATAGAAGACTTTGATCTCTCACTTGACTTAACTATTATGAAAGAAAGACCTAATCTTTGCCTGGAGGGTACTCTGCCTGGCTTTTGTTAGCTGGATTGAGGCTATGACTAAAGACTTTCAGCCTCCATTTATTAAGGACTAGTTCTAGCCATTACACTCTAGCAGATTGAAGCTGAGATGGATTGTCTGGCCCTGAAAACATAAGCCCAGGAGACTACTGCAGGGAACAACACTCAGCAAAGATGTAGAGACCACTAGGGGCTAGCAAAGGCTAAAATAATATACCCAGAACATATGCCATACAAGAATGTCACTAGATGTTATGAGATATCTTACAGTATTGGAAGCCCTCCACACCTACCTCCTAGGTGTGGGTCCCTTTCTATGTGATTGTGATACATACTAATTCTTCCTATTGCTGTAAGACACACCACACACACACACACACACACACACACACACACACACACACACACACACAATTTGTAGGAAAATTTATTTGCATCAGGTATCTGGGGGAAATATTCTATTGAAAGTCCTGCTACAATGGTATCTCACCAAACATGATTCCTCTGAAAAATTGTTCTGAACTTATGTCCTTTGGTTAACTAGAGAAAGAAGTAAATAAATACCATTGGTTGGATCTTGAGAGTTATCGTTTAGAGAGGGTATAAAACGAAAAAGTATTTTTAACCTGAGGTACATATTCAGGGGGCCCTATATGTACGAAATGGTTACATGCCGGAGATAGATAGATAGATAGATAGATAGATAGATAGATAGATAGATAAATGGATATAGATATTTATAAATCTCCTATGTGTAATACTCAGATATATACATATATGTGTATGCATACAAACATATGTAGATATATGTATGTGAAAGTGCACATATATGCATGCATACACATACGCATGCATACATATATAGTTAAGGTATTTTTCATCTATGTAGGGTATATACCTACTTATACTGAGTAAAGTATATTTTGCTGCAGCTAAATAAGGATTGAAATGAAACTGTTTCCTGCTTTGAACTTATAAATTATTTTGTGAATCTCCATTTGACCTCAAGGACTTTTGTCTCCTGGTTTGCAGACCACTGGTAGAACATGCAGGTGAGAATTTGATTTTCACTGTCTTACTGATTTGTTTAGAAGACAGAATTTGTTCTAGAATACAGCAACTTAGTTGTATATACGACAAGGCTAAGGAAATACATAAGCTAGGAAATAAATATACATAAGCTAGGAAATAAGAAAGTATATTAATCATGAAAGCTTGTATACCTTCTTTCATTTTCACCCTGGGGTTAATTAGGCAAATCTAAAAAATCCATCCAAGGAAGATATAAGAAATAGTTTAATGGGAAAATAGAAATTCACTGATAATTCATAATATCCACATACAAATCTAGGACCCTGTTTTGAAGGCATATGACTAAGGAAATGAATATATATATATATATCATATATATATCACATATATATCATAGAATAGTACAATTAGAGTCTTCCTTATCAAGGCAATTTAGTATAATAAAAAGAACATGGCCTAGATATATAGTGACTTATATTCTAATATTAACAAGGTACCATGTGACCTTAAATTAGTTGGCCTTCAGTATCCTCATTTGAAAAATAAGGAGCACTGGAAGAGATGATATCTAAGATTCCTTCAGATTCATTTATTCTATGATTTTAATTATATATGTGAATTTGTTTGGGTTGTTTTTATTTTTTCCAATTACATGTAAAGATAGTTTTTAATAATCATTTTAATATTATTTTCTAATTTTTCTCCCTCCTCCCTTCTCTGACCCCTCCCTAAGACGGCAAGCAATTTGATATAGGTTGTACATATAAAATCATGTCAAACATATTTCCACATTAGTCATGTCATAAAAGAAGAATCAGAAGAAAAGGGAAATACCACAAGAAAAAAATTGAAAATAATATTCTTCACTTTGTATTCAGACTCCATAGTTCTTTCTCTGTATATTTTATACCATGAGACTTTTGGAATTGTCTTGTATCATTATATTGCTGAGAGGAGCTAAATCTATTCAAAGCTGGTCATCACACAATGTTGATGTTGCCATGTTGAGTGTTCTCCTGGTTCTGCTTACTTCATTCAGCACAGTTCATGCAAGTCTTTCCAGGTTTTTCTGAAATGTGCCTGTTCATCATTTCTTATAGCACAATAGCATTCCATTACATACACATAGCACAACTTGTTCAGCCATTTCCTGATTGATGGGCATCCCCTCAATTTCCAATTCTTTGCCCCCCACAAAAAAGAGCTGCTATAAATGTTTTTCTACATGTGGCTCCTTTTCCCTTTTTTATGAATTCTTTGGGATACAGACCTAGTAGTGGTATTGCTCAATCAAAGAGTATGCATTGTTTTATAGCCCTTTGGAAATAACTCCAAATTGCTCTCCAGAATGGTTGGATCAGCTCACAACTTCATCAACAATACATTAGTGTTCCAATTTTCCCACATCTTCTCCAACATTTATCCTTTTCCTTTTCTGTCATATTAGCCAATCTGATAGGTGTGACATGGTACCTGAGTGGTTTTAATTCACATCTCTCTAATTTATAGTGGTTTAGAGAATATTTTTATGAGTATATATAGTTTTAATTCCTTTATCTGAAAACTGTCTGTTCATATATTTTGACCATTTATTAATTGGGGAGTGGTTTATATTCTTAAAATGTTGATTCCATTCTCTACAAATTTTAGAAATGTGGCTTTTATCAGAAATACTGGCTGTAAAAAACAAACAAACAAATTATCTCTCAGCTTCCTGCTTTCCTTCTAGTAGTGGTTGCATTGGTTTTGTTTACACAAAACATTTTTACTTCAATGTAATCAAAATTATCCATTTTGTATTTCATGATGTTGTCTCTCTTTTGTTTGGTCATATATTCTTCCTTTCTCCATAGATCTGACAAGTAAACTAATCCTTGGTCTCCTAATTTTGTTATGGTTTCACCCTTTATATCTACATTATGTATCTATTTTGACCTTGCCTTCGTATAGTGTGAAATTTTCATCTGTGCCTAGTTTCTGCCATACTATTTTCCAATTCTCCCAGCAGCTTTTGTCAAAATAGTGAGTTCTTATTCCAGAAGTTGGAGTCTCTGGATTTATCAAACAGTAGGTCACTATAGTCATTGACTACTGTGTCTTGTGTACCTGACCTATCCCACTTATCCACTACTCTATTTCTTAGCCAGTATCAAATTGTTTGATGATTGCCACTTACAGTTTTGGATTTGGTACAGACATACCACCTAACTTTGCATTTTTTTTCAATACCCGTGATATCCTTGACTTTTTGTTCTTCTGGATAAAGGTTGTTATTTTTTTTCTAGCTCTATAAAATAATTTTTAGTAGTTTGATTGGTATGCCACTAAATAATTAAATTAATTTAGGTGGAATTGTCATTTTTATTGTATTAGCTCCGTCAGCCCATGAACACCTGATATTTTTCCAATTATTTAAAGCTGACTTTATGTGAAAAGAATTTTGTACTAATGTTCATATAGTTCCTTTGTCTTGGCAGGTAGACTCCCAAATATATCATATTGTTGATAGTAATTTTAAGTGGAATTTCTCTATCTCTTGCTGCTAGGCTTTCTTGATAATATATAGACATGCTGGTGATTTATATGACTTTAGTTTATATCCAGCAGTATTGCTAAATAGTTAATTGTTTCAAATATTTTAGTTGATTCTATAGGATTCTCTAAGTATACCATCATATCATCTACAAAGAATGATTGTTTTGTTTCCTCATTGCCTATTCTAATTCCTTCAATTTCTTTTTTCTTCTCTTTTTGCTAGATATAACATTTTTTACTCAATATGAATCATACTGGTGATAATGAGTATTTTTGTTTCACCCCTGATCTTATTTTTTATTCCCATTACATATAATGCTTATTTCTTATTCCCATTACATATAATGGTTTTAGATAGATACTACTTATCTATATACTTATAACAAAAACTTCATTTATTCCTATATTCTATATTGTTTTTGACAGGAAAGGGTACTGTATTTTGTCAAAAGCTTTTTCTGCATCTATTGAGATAATTATATGATTTTTGTTAATTTTGTTGTGGATATGGTCAAAAATGCTGATAGTTTTCTTAATGTGAACCTTTCAGGTATAAACCCCACCAGTTCGTACTGTATTATCCTCATAATAAATTGCTATAATCTCTTGGCTAAAATTTTATTTAATGTTTTGCATCAATATTCATTTAAAATGGGTATTTTTATATTTTTAAAATTTTAATCTAAATTATATTTTTCTTGCCATATTTTAGATTTTATTGGTTTAGTTATCGTCACAATATTTGCGTTATTCAAGCGATTTGGTAGAACTCTTTCTATTTTCCTAAGTAATTTAGAAAGTATTGATCGTTGCACCCCCACCCCAATGGCCTCTAAAATTCTCAGCCCCCAGGACCACCCTGTCTCGTTCCTCTCCCCCCTGACAATGGTCTGATCTGGTGTTTCCTAGGGTCTCCCCCCACCCCCATGGTCTGGTCCGCGGGGGTTCTCCTCTAAGTGACGCCCCCCCCACCTCCCTCGGGCAGTGGTGCATGCCAAAGGGCAGAAATGGCATCGCCTTCGCCCTTGCCCTCTCGGAAGCGGAAACGGCCTATGGGTTTACGTGAACTGCTTCAGCTCCCACCCTCGTGGGAACGCCATCCTCTAAGAGGGCTATGGCTTGTGGAGACTGCAGAGGCAAGAGGCTGGGAGAGGGCCCCGGGAGGTGGAGGCAGCCATGGCGGCCCGCGGGCCCCCGGGCAGCCCCGAGCTCTCCCCTAGAAAGACAGGAAGACCTCCTCTGTTGAGTCTGGGAATGCCTGAGCTGAGGGCTGGCGGCAGCCAGGGGGGAGGGCCCTGAGGGCCAGACCAGGAAATATCAGTGATGCATTTGAATTCTACATGCCTTTGAATGAGGCTGCTAAAATCTCAGAGAAGAAGAAAAAGCGTCCAGTATGGGACAGTGTATACAAAGTGATTTCCAGGATGCTGAATGAAAATGAAAAAATCAGAGCCAGAATGAACTTCAAACAGGGTTGTGCTGAAAATGGTTATCTGGCCCAGAGGATAGAGGAGGAATCTTCTCATCTCTGTGGGAGGAACAGCTCATCATGAAATGACTGATAAACATATTCAAAAATGGAAGAGAGCAAAATTAGTGGATGGATACTGGCAGCATCATTTGGATTTCATGGAATGTTTTGGTTTAGTTTCCTAGCATCTGATATGGACAGTTAGCTTCCTCTGAGCCTTATCTCTGATAACTTTAGTTTTATTCCAGTTTCTTTTAATGACATCAGCTCTTTGGAAGCACTTTGAGAGTCAACTTCCAACTTAAGAAACTCAGGTAGAAAAGTGACTCTTTCCTTCTCAAGGTAAGCCTAATTGTTCATTTTGTCATTAGTAGGAGTCATCCTTGGAGGTCTACTTAAATCCAAGGAATAAAACATTTCCATTACACAATGAAATTGAAAAATGAGCTGTGACTGTTGTTCTGTAGATTGGTCTAGGGTGTCCTCTAGGTTTCCCAGTGTTTATTTTCAAAGACATGAGAGTTTATGGTTATGTTGATTAGGGAGATGCATCTTGTGCCTTTAATATACAGCATCTCACCTCTATTATTAAATTTCTCTGAGGCGTCAGAGGAATTTCGAGTTTGGGTAGTCCCAAAGCTATAGAGAATTTGAAGTCATGGTTCACATATTTGCAGTATAGTGTGCCCATATGAACCAACTACTGCTCTTATCCTAGGCAAGACAGATTTGAAGGAGACAGACCTAATAGGTCTTCTGACTTTAATATAACTCAAAGAAATGACTTACTGTTGAAGTCTTTGGAGTCAGGTGTAGTGGTGGAGGGCGGGGGTCATTTCATCAAAAAAAGATTTTTTTTTTTCCCATTCATAGAAAACATCTACTTTAGGTGTTTCAGAGCAGTTCAGTTAGACCTGAAACCCATTGAGGGATAATGGCCCTGGCAGTCAACCATATAGTCAGTTGTTTATAAAGCCTTCTTAAGTATAATACTTAGGTTTTTTTTTTTTTTCAAGTCGCCAATAATAGTGACACTCTTAGGTTCAGGAATTGACAAAAATCCTTACTTTAACCATAGTGAGATTGCAAGTGATTCTGGTAAAAGATTTCTTAGAAATATTTTCCCCATTTGGCCCACCAACTGAAGGCTCAAGCTCTTATTGACGGTATTATAAGAACCATCAGTCTTTACTATCACTTGAAGATCTGCTTTTCAAGTTCTATCATCACCATTTTTTGGGGGGGGGGCAATTGGCAGGTTAAGCTTGCCCAAGGTCACAGGGCTAGTTTTTGTGCTAAGTGTCTGAGGCAGGATCAGAACTCAGTCCTCCTGACTCCAGGGCCAGTGCTCTACTCACTGTGCAACCTAGCCATCCATATCATCACCATTTCTTGAGAGGTCCCAGCCCTGTTATTTACTTTACCCCCAGCTCAACTTACTTTCTGTGCTGTCTTATCTCCTGACTAGGTAACTTGCCTCTGTGTGATTACCCTTCATCCACCCCAACCTTTGCTTTCCAGCTACCCTTTATGTTTTCTCTGTCCTTATTAGAATGAAAAACTTGAGAGTAGTGTTTATATAATTATCTTGTATTTGTATCCTCAGCACTTGGTATAAGGCCTGGTAAATAATAAGTACTTAATAAATGTTTTATCTATCTGTCACATATTCCTTAGGTATCTCATTTCCTTCCTGTATTAAAAAATGTATTTGTTGCATTTCTCTTCCTTCTTTAGAGAGATGAGGGACTATGAATGGAGAATATTGCATATACTACTAGATATAGTTGATAAGTTGGTTTGTTTTGCTAAACAGCTTTTTTTCCTTTTTTTTATTTTTTGTAACAAGGAGTAGCATTGTTGGGTAGTGGAGGGAGGATATGTTTGGAAATCAGGGTGATATAAAAGCAAAATATGCCAATCAAAAAAATCTAATATTTGATTGATTACAATTTTTGTTTTTCATTGTTCAGTGTGATAATATGTATATGCTTTATACCCAAATGATTTCTAAAGGGGATAGACAGTGATGAAATCTGAATAATTTATCTACCTGATTTATGGATTAGAAATAAATACAATTGAAAATGTTTAAAAACTAGCATATTTATTTTGTTACAATAGAAATTTTAATATTTTGTTACTATTAGCAGTTGCAGTCATACTTAATATTTATGTCCTTATACAAAATAGTGCAAAATGAGATAAGAGGAATAAATATGAATAGTACAAATAGAATATATTAATGTAAGGATTAAAGTTGTACAATAAAAAAATATTTCCTTCTGTAACTTATTCAGTTTAATTGTTGGACATAGAGATTTTTTCTCACTACTGTTAAAAATAAGACAGTTATGAGTATCATAAAGATATTACTAAATGCTAAGAAGGATGCATCTTTAAAAAATTTATAGCTGGATTTGGCAGATCAGAGGATATGTTTCATTTTGTTTATCTGTTTCAAAATTTTTGGAATTTTTTTTTGGATTTCATTTATGGCAAGTTGCTATAAATCTATAAACCTGCCAACATTGTAAAGTACCTATTTCTTTTCAAATCTGCCAACATTTAATTTTGTCCTTTTGAACTTTTTGTGTAATTTGATGGTATTCTCTAATGAAGTTGCTTTAATTTCTTTAAAAAAACAAAAAGAAAGTATTGAAATTAATTATTATTTAAACATTTGGTCAAAGTCACTTATAAATCCATCTGGCCCTGGAGATTTTTTTCTTAGAGAGTTCAATTTCTTTTTTTCTAAAATGGGGTTATTTAAGTGTCTTACTTATTCTGTTAATCTGGGCAATTTATATATATATATATATATATATATATATATATATATTTAAAATATTCCTCTATTTCATTTAGATTGTCAAATTTTTTGGCATATAGTTGGGTAGAATAGCTCCTAATTATTGGTTTTATTTCCTCATCATTGGTGGAGAATTCAACCTATTCATTTTTTATATTGGTAATCTGGCCTTCTTCTTACTTTTTAAAAATCAAATTAACCAATTTAAAAAATTTTGGTTTGAAACCAGTCCTTAGTTTTATTTATTAATAAAATAGTTTTCATACTTTTAATCTATTAATTTAGTAATCTCTCTTTTGATTTTCAAAAATTCTAACATGGTATTTAATTGGGGATTTTTAATTTGCTCTTTTTCTATTTTTTTAAATTTTAGTTATATGCCAAATTCATTGATTTCCACTTTCTCTATTTTATTAATGTAAACTTTAAAAGATATAAAATTTCCCCCTAAGAACTGTTTTGACTGCATCCCATGAGTATTGCTATGTTGTCATTATTATCATTCTCTTTGATGAAATTATCGATTCCAATTAATTTTTAGTGTATCTTTCCATGGTCCTTTATTACATGTAATTTTATTGCATGAAAATCTTGAAAATATGCATTTAATATGCCTGCCTTCCTGCATTTGATTGTAAGGTTTTATGCTCTAATACGTGGTCAATTTTTGTGCAGTTGCCACTGAGTAAAAGGCATAGTCCTTTCTATCTCCACTGAATTTTCTTAAAAGGCATGTCATACTTAACTCTTCTAAAATTGTATTTGCCTCTTTAACTTCTTTCTTGTTTATTTTGTGTTTAGATTTATCTAGTTCTGAGGAGTATGGATTTGCTATTTCTTCCTGTGACTCACTTAATTTCTCCTCTAAGAATCTGGATGCTATACTATTTGGTGAATATATGTTTAGTACTGATATTACTTCATTATCTATGGTACCTTATCTCTTTTAATTAGGTCAGTCTTTGTTTTTGCTTCACTGAGATTAACATTGCTACCCTTGCTTTTTTTTTTTTTTACTTCATTGAAGCATAATATATTCTGCTCCAGTCTTTTTACCTATCCTTAGTGTACATTTCTTTCCTTCAAATGTGTTTCTTATAAACCACATAATGTTGGATTTTGTTTTTTAATCCTCTGCTATCTGATTCCATTTTATGTGGGAGTTCATTCCATTCACACTCACAGTTATGATTACTACATGTGAATCCCCCTCCATCCTATTTTTTTTGCCTTGTTTAGATTTTACTCTTTCCTTTCACCCTGTCCCTCCTCACCAGTATTTTGCTTCTGACCACCACCTCCCTTTAACTGGCCCCCCTTCTTTCAGTCCCCTATTTTCCTTTTCTTTCATCTTTCCATTTCTACTTCCTATAGGGTAAGATAAATCTCTATACCCTACTGAGTGGGTATGCCATTCCCTCTTTGAGTCAAATAAGATGACAATAAGGTTCAAACAATGCTTACTGACTGCCTTCCTCCTCCCCCTCTAGAGTAGTAGGTCCTTTGTGCCTCTTCATGTGATAAAATTTACCTCTGCCTTTGCCTTTCCACTTTTCCTAGTACTATCTTTTTTTTATCTTATCACATCAAAGTCAACTTATACCCATATGCTCTATCTATATATCCTACTTCTAACTGTCCTAATAGAGATACAGCTCTGAAGAGTTACAAGTATCATCTTTCTATGTAGAAATGTATACAATTTAACCTTATTGAATATATTTTTCTTTCCTATTTACCGTTTTATTGTTCTCTTAAGTCTTGCATTTGAAGATTGAATTTTCTATTTGCCTCTGGTATTTTCATTAAGAAAGTTTGGAAGTCCCCTATTTCATTGAATATCCATTTTTCTCTGTAAAGATTATCATCAGTTTTGGTGGGCAGTTGATTCTTGCTTATAATCTAAGTTCCTTTGCCTTCTGTAATATCATATTCCAAGCCCTCTGATTTTTTAATATAGAAAGTGCTAAGTCATGTATAACCATGCCTGTGTCTCCTGGATATCTGAATTGTTTCTTTCTGGCTGCTTGATCTTTATCATCACATCAGAGTCAACTTATACCAATACCCTTTGTCTATATATACTACTTCTAACTGCCCTAATAGAGATATAGTTCTGTAATTTGACTATAATATTCCTCAGAGTTTTCATTTTGGGATCTCTTTCAAGAGGTGATCAGTGGATTCTTTCAATGACTATTTTACCCTCTAGTTCTGGGATATCAGGGAAATTTTCTTTGATAATTTCTTGAAAGATGCTGTCCAGGCTCTTTTTTTTTTATCATGGCCTTCAGGTAATCCAAGAAATCTTAAATTATCTCTCCTGGATCTATTTTCTAAGTCAGTTCCTTTTTCAAGGAGGTATTTTATATTTTTTTCCTTTTTTTTTCATTTTGTAAATTTGTTGGACTGATTCTTGATGTCTTACAGACTTATTCGCTTTCATTTGCCCAAGTCTAGTTTTTAAAAAAGTCTTTCTTCAGTTAGCTTTTGTACCTCCTTTTCCATTTGATCAATTCTGATTTTTAAGGAATTGTGTTGTCTTCAGTAATTTTTTTCCATTTAGCCAGTTCTATTTTTTTTTAAACAAATACTTTATTAACTTCTGTTTTACATCATTCATTTCCACCAGATTTTGAGTTACAATCATTTTCCCCCCATTATTCCCCTACCCAACCTCCCAGAATAGCAGTCCCACAAGATATCGCTTCCTCCAATCTGCTCTCTCCCATACCTTCTCCCATACCCCCATCGACTTTTCCATTAGAGGAAGATGAATCTTTGTGTCCCAATGCCTGCACATCTTATCTCCCAATTATAGGCAAAAGAGTATTAATAATAGTATTTATATATATATTTGAAACATTTAATGTTACGACCTTGAATTTCAGATCCATTTCCTTCCTCCCTTGTCACCCATTCCTTCTTGGGATATAAGTAATTCAGTATATGTTGTACATGTCTAGCTATGCAAAACATTATCATAGTAGATATATTGTGCAAGGCTGCTTATAATTCCCTCCCACTCATCCCACCCCCCACCTGGTCCATTCCCTACATGATCCTGTCCCTCTTCTATAGTGGGTACTTCCAACCTCCCCTCACCCCAAGGATGCCCTCCCATCCATCATCCCTCCTCTCATCCCCCTTCCCCCTATCCTGCTGCAGGTTGAGATATCCCATTTAGTATGTATGTCATTTTCTCCCTGAACCAAATTCAATGTGAATGTGGTTTTGCCTTTTTAGCCTTCCTTATTCTCCCCCTCCTTTGCACCCACTTCCCCTACATGAGATAGTTTACCCTACCATGTCTCTCCCCATCTCCTCTTGCCACTTTCCTCTCTCACCTCATAATTTCATCCCTTGAGTACTCTCCCTTCCCAAAAAAATCAACCTATGCCCTCTATCCATATATAAATGTAACCATATACACACACATTCACATATGTATTCGTATGACCACACCCCTTCTTCCATTATTTTCATAATGAGAAAGATATCATCAGTCACAGATATTGCTTTTCCATATAGGAATGTAAATAGTTCAACTTTGATAAGTTCCTTTTGATTTCTTTTCCCTGATTACCTTCTCAGGCATCTCTTACTTCTTGCGTCTGGATGTCAAATTTTCTATTCAACTCTGGTTTTTCCTCAAGAATGCTTGAAAGTCCTCTATTCCACTGAATGACCATATTTTCCCCTGAAACAAAATACTCAGTTTTGCTGGGTAGGTGACCCTTGGGTTCATTCCCAGTTCTTTTGCCCTCTGGAATATCATATTCCATGCCCTTCAATCCCTCAGTGTAGAAGCTGCCAGGTCCTGGGCTATTCTGATTGTGTTTCCACAATATTGAAATTGTTTCTTCCTGGCTGCTTGTAGTATTTTCTCCTTGATCTGGGGATTCTGGAACCTGGCTATAATATTCCTGGGAGTTTCTTTTTGGGATCTTTTTCAGGAGGTGATCTGTGGATTCTTTCAACCTCTATTTTGCCCTCTGGATCTAAAACATCAGGGCAGTTTTCCTTGAAAATTTCTTGAAGGGTGATTTCTAGGTTCTTTCCTTGATCTTGGCTTTCAGGTAGTCCAATAATTTTTAAATTGTCTCTCCTGGATCTATTCTCCAGGTCAGTGGTTTTTCCCATGAGATATTTCACATTGCCTTCTAATCCTTCGTTTGTTTGGATCTGCTTAACAGCATCTTGATTTCTCATAAAGTCACTAGCTTCCATTTGCTCCAGTCTAACTCTGAAGGAATGAGTCTCCTCAGTGAACTTTTGAGATTCTTTTTCCATCTGGCAAATTCGACTTTTTAAGGCATTCTTCTCCTCACTGCCCTTTTGGGCCTCCTTTGCCATTTGAGCTAGTCTATTTTTCAAGGTGTTGTTTTCCTCAGTCAGGCTGTTGACCCTCATTTCATACTTTTCCTGCATCCTTCTCATTTCTCTTTCTAATTTTTCCTCCACTTCTCTTATTTGATTTTTAAAGTCCTTCTTAAGGTCCTCTATGGCCTGCAACCCACTCATGTTTTCCCCTGGGGCTTTTGGAGTAGGACTTCTGACCTCACAGTCCTTCTCCCGCTCTATGCCCCCAAAATAGGAGTCTAGGGTTGCATTTTTCTGTTTCCTTTGCCTTGGCATGTTGCCACTTAATTGCTTGACGTTTGGGCTTGTTGCCACACTATGGCTTTAAGGCCAGATAGAGGAATTTTCGTCCCAAATGTGTGGGGGGCAACTTCCGTTTCTGGCAAGCTGTAAACCCACCCACGACTTCCACCCTAGATTACAATCCAGATCCAGGGAGGTTAAAGCAAGAGCGATTACCCCCCAAGACTGATCGCTGGATCTCCCCACGATTTGTAGGCTGGGAGCCGGAAATGCCTCTGAAAACTACACAGTGGCGTGTCTCCTCAGCAGCTTCTAGCCCCTAGGGGAGGGAGCTGACGCATTCCCCAAATACAGGTCCCAAAGTCCATAGGACACTAACCTCTTACTTTGTCCTAGGCAAGTCTATGTTGATAATTCTGGAATCTCCACAGTTACTGGTGTTCTGGGGTTCCTCCAGCCGGCTGCTGGCCCTGCCGCCCTGGGGCTAAAACCTCGGCTCACGTGGACCTGGGCTCGGCCCGGCTCCTGCGCTCTGCGCGCTGCCGGCTCCCAGACCACTGCGCTGGTCCTTCCTGCAGGGTGCTGGGCTGTCCTCAGCGGGAGGTTAGCTTCTCTGTGTCGTTCTGTGGGTGCTGGGGCTCCAGAAGATTTTCAGAGTCCTTTTTTACATAGTTTGTGGAGAATCTGGGGGCAGAGAGGCTTGGACGAGCTGTTTCTACTCCCTAGCCAGTTCTATTTTTTAAGGAATTGTTTTCTTCTGTCAATTTTTGTCCTTCCTCTTCCAAGCTATTGACTCTTTTTTTTTTAAATAATTCATCTGTGTAACAAATTTCTTTCTCAATTTTTCATCTACCTCTCTTATTTCATTTTTAAAATACTTTTTGAACTCTTCCAAGAGAACTTTTTGGGTTTGAAACCAATTCATATTTTCCTTTAGGGCTTCACATTTAGGCATTTTGACATTGTTGTCCTCTTCTGAGTTTGTGTTTTCATCTTCCCTGTCACCATGGCAGCTTTCTATGGTCAGGGCTCTCTTATGTTCTTACGTATTTTAAGCTTATTTTGTGACTTTTAAAATTGAACTCTGATCCTTGGTCATGGGGGACATTTTCCTAAGCTTTTTCATGCTGGGGTCAGAATAACAGTCATATAGGATATCCCCCATCCAATCTGTTCTCTCCCATATCTTCTCCCATACTCCCTTCGACTTTTCCAATAGGGCAAGTTGAATCCCTAAGCCCCATTGCCTGCACATCTTATCTCTCAAATATATGCAAAATAGTATTAATCATAGTATTTATATTTTTTAAAATTGATTTTAAAAGGAAGATAAGCAACTCAGTATATGCTGTACATGTGTAGCTATGCAAACCATTACCCTAGTAGATATATTGTAAAAGACTGACTATATTTCCCTCCCTCCCATCTCCCCTTCCACCTTGTCGAGTCCCCATCTTGATCCTGTCCCTTTTCAAAAGTGGGTGCTTCCAACATCCCTCCCCCCGAGCCTGCCCTCCTGTCCCCCACCTTCCCCTATCCCCCTTCCCTCCATGCTCCTGTAGAGTGGGACACCCTATTTATTATGTATGTCATTCTCTCCCTGGTCCAAATTCAATGAGAATAAGGTTTTGCCTTTTTGCCTTCC
The DNA here is from genome assembly GCA_011680675.1 of Gymnobelideus leadbeateri. Lineage (NCBI taxonomy): Eukaryota > Metazoa > Chordata > Mammalia > Diprotodontia > Petauridae > Gymnobelideus > Gymnobelideus leadbeateri. The sequence continues at coordinate 63,660 of WOXC01007886.1, forward strand.
TTTTCTTCCCCTCCCTGCAACCACCTTCCCATGGCTCCTCTACACAAGACAGTTCACCCCATTGTCTTTCCCCATTCCCCCTTACCACATTACTCTCTCACCTCTTAACCTTACCTTTTAAGTATCATCCCTTCATATTAAATTCAACCTGTGCCCTCTATCTATGTATACCTGAAAACATATATACACACATTCACATATGTATTCATATGCCCATATACCCTTCTTCAACTATTTTCATACTGAGAAAAGTTTCATCAGTTACAATTATTGTTTTTCCCTGTAACAATGTAAATAGTTCAACTTTGATAAGTTCCTTTTGATTTCTTTTCCCTGTTTATCTTCTCAAGCATCTCTTGCTGCTTGTGTCTGAATGTCAGATTTTCTATTCAACTCTGGTTTTTTCTTCAAGAATGCTTGAAAGTCCTCTATTCCACTGAATGACCAATTTTTCCCCTGAAACATGATACTCATTTTTGCTGGGTAGGTGATTCTTGGTTTTAATCCCTGGTCCTTTGCCCTCCGGAATATATTCCATGCCCGTCGATCGCTCAGTGTAGAAGCTGTCAGATCCTGTGTTAACCTGATTGTGTTTCCACAGTGTTGAAATTGTTTCTTCCTGGCTGCTTGTAATATTCTCTCCTAGATCTGGGAATTCTGGAACCTGGCTACAATATTCCTAGGAGTTTTCTTTTTGGGATCTTTTTCAGGAGGTGATCTATGGATTCTTTCAATCTCTATTTTGCCCTCTGGCTCTAGAACATCAGGGCAATTTTCCTTGAGAATTTCTTGAATGATTTCTAGATTCTTTCTTTGATCATGGCTTTCAGGTAGTCCAATCATTTTTAGATTGTCTCTCCTGGATCTATTTTCCAGGTAAGTGGTTTTTCCCATGAGATATTTCACATTGCCTTCTATTCTTTCATTTGTTTGGATCTGCTTAATAGCATCTTGATTTCTCATAAAGTCACTAGCTTCCATTTGCTTGAGTATAGTTCTGAAGGAATGAATCTCCTCAGTGAACTTTTGATATTCTTTTTCCATCTTGCAAATTCATCTTTTTAAGGCATTCTTCTCCTTATTGCCTTTCTGAGCCTCTTTTGCCATTTGAGTTAGTCTCTTTTTTAAGGTGTTATTTTCATCAGTCAGGCTGTTGACTCTCACTTCATACTTTTCCTGCATCTTTCTCATTTCTCTTCCCAATTTTTCCTCCACTTTCTTATCTGCTTCTTAATCTCCTCTATGGCCTGTACCCAGCACATATTTTCATTTGGGGCTTTTGGTGCAGGAGTTCTGACCTCACAGTCCTCCTCCTCCTGTTCCATGCTTTGATCCTCTTTGCCCCCCCCCCCTGTCAAAAGGAGTCTAATGTTGCATTTTTCTGTTTATTTTGTTTCCTTTGCCTAGGCATGTTGCCATTTAATTACTTGACTTTTAGGCTTGTTGCCACAGTAGGACTTTGCCACCAGCCAGGGGAACTTCCATCCCAAGTGTTGGGGTTTTCTCAACTTCCAGAGGTATTAGTTGGGTGGCCTCTGTGAAGCCTCCACACACTCTGGCAAGCTGATCACACACCTCAAGACCTCTACCCCAGACTGCAATCCAGATCCAAGAAGGGTAAAGCAAGAGCGCTTCCCCTGCAGACTCCTATCTGGGTCCCCCTACAGTTCGCAGGCCAACAGCTGAAGCTGTAATGTGGCAGTGTGATGCAAGCTGCCTCGGCTTCTCAGCATCTTCTTGCCCCCAGGGGAAGAAGCCAATGCATTCTCCCAACCAGTCCAAAAGTCCATAGGGCACTAACCTCTCACTGTGTCCTAGGCATCTATGTGTTGATAATTCTGGAAATGCCACAGCTCCTGGTGTTCTGGGATCCTTCCAGATGGCTGCTGGTCTTGCCGCCCTCAGGTTAAAACCCCACCTCATGCTGGACTGGCCAGAATGCTGCGCTGGCAGGTCCCATAGTGCTGCACTGGCGGCTCGGCTCCCAGAGCTCTGTGCTAGCCACTCCCTGCCAGGCTTCCTGACTGTTCTCAGTGGGAGGTTAGCTTCTCTGTGTCATTTTGTGGGTTCTGGAGCTCCAGAGGTCGTTCAGAGTCGACCTTTTACATAATTTTTTTTTTCTTTTTTTTTTTTTTTAAAGCAATTGGGGTTAAGTAACTTGCTCAAGGTTACACGGCTAGTCATTTGATTTATGCGTGGGTGCTCATTTTCTGAGGCCGGATCTGATCTCGGGTCATCCAAACTCCGAGGCCGACGCTCTTACTCACTGCGCCACCTAGCCGCCCCTTTCGGGCAATTGGGGTTAAGTAACTTGCCCAAGGTCACATGGCTAGGTTTTTTTGTTTGTGCGGATTAAGTGTCGGAGGCCGCCTCCGAACTCAGGTCCTTCTGATTCCAGGGCCGGCGCTCTATTCACTGCGCCACCTAGCCGCCCCTTACATAATTTTTAAGTGTTGTGGGTTGGAGCTCCGCAGAAATGCTGTTTCTACTCCACCATCTTGACTCCACCCCCAAAACATCTTATTTTTTTTTTCTTAAATACCACAGACTTCCTGCCCTGAATGTATTTAAAATATACGTTGGAGAATATAGTCAAATACTCAAATGGATGTGTGTTCTCGTTGATTCTAGAAACCTATCTGGTAATAAATATTATAACCCATGAAAGCCTGCCCATCTTCTATGGCTCTTCTCCATGTCTCCTCATAAGTTAACAGTGAAGCAAGTTGGCTGTCTATGTGTCATCCCTCATTCTTACCATGACATTAGTCCTTCTTTTCTTCATACCATGCAGTAACTTGATGACATCTATTACTCTTGTTCTCCAGACTTATTCATTGGTTCCATGCTGAAGATAACTTATACTTATAAGAAGACTCTCCTCTGTAGCAAAAATGTTTAGAGATATTCCTGGGCTACACTTGTATTCCCTCAAAGGAATATGATTATCCTTCTTTCAAACACGTGAAAAACAAAATAGATGAAGAATGTCTCTTTGCCCAGATTTTAACAAGTAAATATGGCCACTTTCTAAAGCCTATCCACTAGCATCTATATCTCAAGTCAGTAATAGAAATGGACCATGGGTTGGGCTCAGATTTGAAAAGGAATTCGGGGGGCTGCAATAACTTCAGGGATTTGCAAAGCTTTTTCACCAACCCCAAATTTCCTTTGCAGCAGGGGCCCATTGTTTTCGAACTAGCCTTCCACTAGTGCTGCCATAAGGCAGTGAGTTAGAAAATATACTAGAAGTTAATACAAATAAGAGATGCAAGTGATCTTTTCTGGCTGACTGTGTTAGACAAGGCTTCTTGGAGAAGGTTGCACTTGAGCAGCAGCTTGAAGGTAGGAAAGTATTGTAAAAATCAGGTTTCCTCTTTTTGAGATATAGCATACCTCAAAACCTTTGGAAAATTGTGACAACTGCTATCTTCATTTTAAAACCACACACTTGTTTCCAAAAGGACTGAAGCTCCTTTGACAGGGTTGAACAACCTAGATTATAAATAAATAGTACTGAATAGCTAATCATAGACTGAATTATTATGAAGTGCTAATATCAGACACTCCACATGTGTAGGAAGCTGTTTCTATAAGCTGTTTGACTGTGTAGTGAGGTGTGATGCTTCAAGTACACAAATATATAAATACACTTGGACAGGCTCAGTATATTCAAAGCTTCTCACACTGATGCAAAGGCAGCTGTGTATTTCAACAATATGGCATTTAAGTAAACAAAACAGTGAATTCATTTAAATAGAATGTCACAAATGCAAATAAATATAACCATTGCTTTGAATGGGTTATTAGGCTGTCTTCTTTTTCGGTTGCTCTCTTCTGAAACATAGAGGAAAATTAAATACATAGAGAGTGACATTGTTGTGAAGAATATAAATGGCCAAATGTCAAGACATTCAGGATTAAAGCTAACACTGCAAAAGCAATATGCTTGTGTGCTGTGTACTAGAATGGAAAATAGAACATGAACATGACCCTGCTTGCTTGCGAAATGGGAATGCAGAATAGTCATGACCCTAACAAACATTGACTGTATATGACCTTGGACAAATCAAAGTGTTTTTTCTCGGTTTCCCTATTTGTAGTAGAGTTCTGATTAAAAACAAAAGAACAAAAAACAAAACAAAACATAAAAACCCTGGTGGTTAAGGGTAAAGAAAACACCCAAGTTAATGGGAAAGATATTTGTTTTACAGTATAGTATAAGCAAAATAGTAAGATATAATCAGCAGGGTGACTGAATTATGGCCAAGGACCTACTGAAAAGATTTGCATGCATTTTTCTATATTTCAGTTCTATTACTCTTGTAGAATGTATGCACCATGAATGAATGAATGAATGAATGAATGAATGAAACATGTATTAAGTGCAACATACAAAGCATCATGCTAATTACTGGGAATACAATGAGAAAAACAAAACAAATAGAAATTATAATAATTTTAAAAAATAAGACAAGTAGAAAAAATTCCTTGTTCTTATGTAGCTCATATTCTAATGGTTGAGATAACGTACATGAGAGTCAGATGGAAAGATTCTGTGGTCCTTGGGGTACAGCAACATAACAGATATTAATAACACTTCCTTAATGTTATTTCCAGTGATAAAAATCTTATTACTTGCTGAGATTGAAACATTAAACATTGCTTAAGGATTTTGATGGTAAGAACTTTATTTTTGGAATCTTCAATAGATGTGACTAATAGTACCTATAGGATCACTTGCAAGGCTTCATCTCAATAGTAGTTGCTTCCCAGGATGATGAATATAGGCAGTGTCCTGGGAACATTACTATTATAGAAGCTCTTGGGTTCAGAATATTGAACTTTCTCCAGTGAAGTTACAGGGGAGATAATGGTTATAGTGGTGGCTGTTTGACTTCTTGGCACGTGATGCCTTATTTCTTTCCCATAGGGTATGCCGTTGCTATAGTTAGGCTGGACAGTCTGATTTTTGAATGTCAGGTGGTTGGTAATTGTTGGGGATGGTTGATACATACTTGACTGGTGGTATTTTTTTGGATGATGGTTGGGAGGGTTTGTCTAGAAGCAGAACTGGTAGTCTGGGGATGTGAGAGGGTGCTATCATTCTTGGGGCTCTTGTGCTCATCTCCCTTTTGGTAGCTATTATACAGTAGTTGTTTCTGGTGGTGATCGTGAGTAATTTCTCCCCTCAACAATGACTATAGGGACTGGACTGGAAGTAGATCTGGTGGATATATGTGTGGAGTCTTGTGGGTAGGGAGGCATTGTTATATGCAAAGCTCATGAGATCAGGATCTGATAATATATACATTAGGATCTGAAGAGTTATTATGATGAAGGTAGAGATTGTTAAACTTAACCTGACACACACTGTCTCAAATCTCTCTTTTGGTGACCTGCTACTTCCTTGAGGCAAGAGACTGATTTTTGTCCTTGTATCCCTGGACATATAACAGGAATTTGAAAATAGTAGGTACTTAATATGTGCCTCTTAAATTAAATTAGTATTCCCAAAAGAACAGTGATGAAGTCAAATTTGACTATAGTCCAATGGTTTCCATGAAAATTCTATGCTCTCAGGGACAATGAATTATTTTTCCCTCCCTGGTACAAAACCTACTGATAAATCAAGTGTTATAGCAACATAAACTTCGTACTTCATATCCTTCAAAAGACTTTACATAAGGAAGGGTATCCTCCCACTTCCAAAAGCTGATCAAAGCCTGTCCATTTTTTGATGATCCCCAAGAGTCACTAAGTCTAGCAAATTCATCAGTGATCCTCTTACCCAAGTTCATGATGAACTTTTTGAAGCAATGCAGAAGGGCTCTCAAAAGAGATACTAACTATTCTCACTTGAAAGTGAATTGTAGTCATTCTGGTCCTAGGGCTTTCTCCTGCTACAATAATTTTTTTTTTCAAAATTGGTTTCTGTTGTTTAAGCATGATCATGGGGTTGGTTATAAAATATTGTATCAGTCTTCACAGGTGACTTGGACACATTTGGGAAGGACCAGCCACTTGCACAGTGTATTCAGGATATGATGAGTGAGTATTTAATAAAAATGTCATGATTCACTGAATAATGCAAGGAAACCAAATATCATGGGCTGGATCCCAAAAGAAATCCAATGGTATTGGTAAATCGGAATTTAAAATAGAACTACTGGATTTGTGATACTGAGTCTTAAATCCACTCTGTGTCCCAAAGCACTAAGGAACTGTGGTTGCATTATGACATAGTAAATAATGGTGGGCATAGTTTTACTTATTTTTTAAACAAAAAATAATTTTCATGTTTGAGTTACTCTTTAACAGATAAATAAAATGTTCCTTATTCAAATAAATTAGTCTATGGACATCATTTCAGATTCAATAAATTTAAAGAACATTGGATAAATCCTGTTACAAAATTTGCCTATGGCAGCATTTCACTGGAAAGTATCATATACCTGGTATTTCAAATAACTGTATCAAATCGTTTTTGGCACTACTACTAAAATTTTGTGAAACCAAATTATTTACCAAATGAACCACCCAAAAGTTGTTAGTAGGTTTCTTTTCCACAGAATCACAGACCTTACACCCCTTTTAAATAACAAGTTGTATAATTCCAAAATTTTAGCTGCATCTAAAGTTTTTTTATTCTTTGGTTAACTTCTTTTTCATTAATTCCTGTAACTAGTTAGAAAACAATAAGAATGATCATAGTCCAGTGAAATTTCATTCATGGAACAAAATTTCATTTTAAAATACCAGACATTAGAAGAATCACTAAGAACTATGAGATGGGGGTCCCTTTTACTTCTAAATGTACAAGCCTATAATCTCAGATCTCTTTGCAGATTTGTTCCATCTTCTGATGCCCACAGATACCTAGCTTCTTCCTGAAGACAGAAACCTCTTGGCCCCCACCATAAAAGTGGTAATTTTTCTCATAACTTGCAGATAAAATTTCCGGAAGAAGACTTTGCATATTCCTTTCTCCCAAATGCTATTTTCAGATGGTTACTCTACCATAGCCACTCAGTGATCACCTCTACTCATTTGAAATTCAGTATAATCTGCTAAGATCCTTGAGACTATTACTTAGGTTCCTCTCTTCTCCTCAATAAATCCGGTACTTGATGTATACATTCCTCCTTCCTAACCCCAGTCTCCATCTAAAGTCATTTAACTTTCAGCTCTTGACTCCCTTTGATCCCCATACTTCTATTTCCAAACTACAGCAACCACTCACAAGGGAGACTCTGCCATAAATGCCATATAACTCCTTTCTAAGTCAGCTCCAAGGGATCTCTATTCCTTCCAGCACCAAATATAAACTCCCCTATTTGGGAATTAAAGCTCTTCTTATCTGCCCCTTTCCCACATTTCCAGTCTTATTAAATTTTATCCCTTCTGCCCCCTGCACCATGAAAACTTATGACACATTTACACTGACCTACCTGCCATTCCTTAAATCCAACATATTTTTCCTTTGTACTGACTATCCTTCATGTCTGGTATACCTCTGCCTCTTTTTTTCCCTTAGATTCCCTTTAAGTCTCAATTAAAATTCTATTTTCTAAAGGTGGCCTTTCCTGATCACCGCAGCCTTCCCCTCTGAGATTATCTTCAATTGAATAAACATATCTTCTTTGTACCTAGTTATTTATATGTTGTCTGACCCATTAAATGCTACTTAAGGCCAGTGACTATTTTTGCTTTCTTTGTATCCCCAGTCTTTAGTATGAATGCCTGGTATGTAGAAGAGCTTGCTGATTTATTGTCTGATTATACAATCAGATATTTGGGGTGTGTGTACCTAAGTGTATACATAAAAATGCATGAAATCATAAAATCTAAGTTTTAGACGAGAAATTGAGACAATGCATAACTGAGTAAGAATCCCACATACAACATAACCAAAAAATAGTCATCTGGTTTGAACAACTATTATGTATGTTTATGCATGTGTATGTTTGTATATATATATATATATGCATACATACATACGTATATTATATATGTGTATATATATATATATATACACACACATATATACACACAAAAAGATTTGTGGCAGGGTTGAGAGAATAAGGGAGAGTTAAAAGGTATATGGTATGAGCTCCTGAAGCATCATGGTCTATGTCTAATTAGCCCTAATTGTGAGGAAGTTCTTCCTTACCACTGTTGTCTCCTAATTTGATTCTGTACTTCTAAACTTTCTCCTCACCAAACAGCTGGCAAATTGATCTTCCTGAGAGATAGATCTGACCAATGCATTCCTCTTCCCCATAACCTTTGATGATTTCCTATTATCTCCAGAATAAAATACAAAATCCTCACCCTGATATTTAAAGCCCTGGTATATGAATGTAGTAGAATATTACTGTGCTATAAGGAATGAGGAAATAAATGATTTTAAGAAGATATGGAAAGAATTAGATGAACTGATATATATTGAAGTATGCAGTGTCAGAAGAATGGTTCCTACTATAACACTGTTACAGAAACAAATGATTTTGAAGATATTCATAAAATTATGAAGAAATGAGAACTAGGAAAACAATTTATATAATAACAACAACACAGTAAAGACAAACAGTTTTTAAAAAACTGTCAGAATTATGATCAATACAGTCATCATTCATGATTCCAGAGGAACAATGATGAAACGGTCTATGTACTTCCTGACAGAGGTGATAGATTTAGGGCACTTTAAAATAATACATACAGATTTTTTTAATGCAGCCACAGGCAGATTTTATTTTGCTTGACTATGCAGATTTGTTATATATAACCTGTTTTCTCTTTTTTAAAAAATAGGTAAAAGGTGGAAGCAAGAAATTGGATTTTTATTAGTCAAATAAACAGTTTAAAAACATAGAAGTTGTGATGCTACATGTAGAATGGTGCATGCACTTTTGGGTGAAGTATATTGTTACCAACTACTGTTAGTATAGCTTAATTGTCTTATTTTGTTACAAGATCTCATGGAGTAGGGATAATCTGGAAATATTTGTAATATATAAACAAAACATGTCATTTTTAAAAATTATGCCAGAGGGTCATTTAATCAACTAGGAAATACAATCTCTATAGTGCTAGGTTTGGCATTAGGAAGCCCTGCTTTCAAATATTATCTCTGATATTAAATAAATATGTGGTCTTGGCCAAGTCATTTAGCTTCTCTTAGCCTTAGTTTCTTCTTCTATAAAATGAGGATAACAATAGCACCTACTTTATAGGTTGTTATAAGTATCAAATAAAGTAATATGGATAAAATGCTTTGTAAACCTTAAAGTACTCTATTAATAGTGCTGAATTATTATTTAAATGATGATGATCTACCATAATCATTTCTAATCATGCACATATCAATCCATATGGAGCCATGCATTCAGATAAGAGAATAGAATATTTCTAATCCAAGAAATTAATTGATTACTAGTAACAAGCATTAACAAGCATTCTGCAAGTAGTTTAAAACATGTAGACAGAGTTGCTGAAATGCAAAAAGATAATTAGTTTACATAGGGGTTTGGGAAAGCCCAACATCGATATTTTTCTCTAGCATAGTAAATGTGTCAAGCTTCAATAATTTAGCACTCCCCTATCTGCATTTCTTCATATTCATGAGTAATTTGATAAATTCTACTTATTTTAATTCATTATTAACATTGTAATCTGTAACATATTTACATTGAAAACAAAGCAAGAGCAGAGGTCCCTGATGGACAGAGGAAAGGCCCATTAACAAGAAAGGGGTAATTGGTTTCTGATCAAGGTTTTCTTATACTGCAATTACAGCATTATCTTTGATTCCAAATGTGGAGTATTGTGCTCAGTTCTCCACATTTTAGAAAGAGCTCATTTAGGAAGAAGCTGCTATGTGGTCACATAAAGAGAAACTAAAGTCATATCACAACAAGAGTTGGAGAAACTGAGAATGCTTAGTCTAGGGGAACATAGACTTCACTTTCCAATATCTGAAGAGATACAGTGTGGAGGAGGGAATGACCTGCTTGATGCAGAAAGAAGACAAAATGGCAGAAAGTTATAGGGATTCAGATTTCATCTCCGTTTAAGAAATGACTTCCTAATGGTGCTATTCAGGCCTGGAAAGTAAGAAGTTTCTTTTCTTGAAAGCTAAAATTGGATAACTATATTTTGAATATATGGAAAAAAGCATTCATGCCTCAGGTTGGGTTAGATAGACGACATGACATCCGTGGGACTTCTCAATTCAATTAATATGTACTTCTAAAACGTTTTTGTTCAGTCATTTTTCAGTAGTGACTGACTTTATGACCCTATTTGGGGTTTTCTTACAAAGATAATGGAGTCTTTTGTCATTTCCTTTGCCAGTTCAGTTTTACAGATGAGGAAACAGAGTCAGACAGGCTTAAGTGACTTGTCCAGGGTCACACAGCAGTCTAAGGTTGGATTTGAATTTAGGAAGATGTATGTGTCTTCCTAACTCCCGGTCTGGCACTCTATCCATTGCATCACCTACCTGTCCCTAAAATCTTACCCAGTATTAAATGATCTTATATAATATTTCAATTTGTAATAATAACTTAAATAACATAGCACTTTAGAGCTTGCAAAATATCTTAAATATATTATCTTGTACTCACAAGAACTCTTTAAGACAAATTCTATTATAATCCCCAATTTTACAGATGAGGGAAATAAGAATAAGAGAAATAAAATGACTTAGAGTCATTCATTTTACAAGAGTCTGAGCATAATCTGCATCCAGTTCATCCTGATTTTTTGGTTTGGTGACCTATGCACCACAAAGTTAGAAATACTACTACAGTGATAATTAGTTTTCATTGGGATAGTTAGATTGGGGAATATTATATTGCTATAAATGTATATAAACAAGTGTATTAATTTCATGGTAACATGTTATAATATATGTATAAATATTTATGGGTCTCTGCCATTGCACCTATGCAAATCCTATAATGTTACAGGTTCTTTAAGATCCCTATGAATTCATGACATTCCCTCCATATCCTTTCTCTATATCTGAGCTAGGGAAGAAAAGATGTAGGCAGGGATTATACCTGATATCTTCAAATATTTGGGGAAAGTGGTATTCATATACAAATTAAGATTATATGGGTGGAAATATATTGTGCCTTAGAACAAGATGAGCCAAGACTTGGAATTCATCCATAGATTGAGGCTGATGATAAGTTTCTAGGGCAGAAGCCATAGGATGTTCATTTGAGGTCAAAGGTTGATTAGTGGATAGCAGTAGCAGGTAGGGGACAAAGACAGAAGACTTAATAGCATTCTTCATCTTCAAGGATCTGTGATTTTACGTGTTAGGGCAAGTGAAAACTATTTACTAGATTGTTCTCATGGAGTTCTATGTCCAAAGTATTGCTCCTAATAAAAGACCCTGATGAACTTACCTAGGCTAATGGTCACAGCACAAATATACAATCTGTTGCCAGCTTGTACATGATGCCTTTTCATATTGGTTGGTAGGACCTGCCAGTTCAACTGTGCATAGTTGGCATAGCCCTCTAAAACCCAGATTCATGGCTGAGCCATGATGAGGAATCAGAGTAAAATCTTAATTGAGGGAGGGGTCCAAAGTCAATCAATCAATTGATAAACATTTATTAAGCATCTGTTATATGCCAAAAAAAAGAAACACCAGGGATATATAAAAAAGGTAAGAGACATAATCTCAAGGAACTTAGAATTTAATGGGAATAAAATGTGTACATGTGGTAGAGTGTATAATGACCTGGGTATTGACAATAAGTTACAGCTTATTCAAAAGCTATGTTAGCATCTTCCAAGTACTTTGTTGGTCTTTAAGATTCCTTCCAGTTATGGGATTACGTGATTATATGGTTAGATCATAGAGATATAATAGTGGATAAAGAGCTGAACTCAGTCAAAAAGACCTACATTTAAGTCTTACATTTGACCCATTCTGCATGTGGGACTTTTAAGTTACTGTTATCAGTGCAGATCATACTCTAAGACTATATTTACATCTCCATTCTTGTTAAAAACCCCCTATACCAATGAATTCACAAGGTCAGACTTCCTTTAGTTTCCTCCCTCCCACTCAATAAAGTTGAAGTCAATTACTACAGAACTCCTTTGATCACTTAGAAGAGTAACCAATATTACATAAATATTGGATCATCATACTGTATCCTTGGTTTCTGTACCTGACCTCTTCTTCCAGAAAATTCATTCTTTATTCTCCCCTGAAAGATACATATGAATCTAAAAGTCAAGTATTACCTTTGCTCTTGACCCTGAGGCTCCATAGCATTCTGCACAGTTTAAAAAACAATTATGGCTCAAATATTGACTCAGAATCCCATAACTGCTTGCCTAGAAGGCACTCCCTTTGTCTGATAGCTAGTATTTACATAGAATTTTAAGATTTGCACAAAGTGCTTTGCAAATATTTGATCCTCAGCACAACCTTGGGAGGCATGTGCTATTTTTTTTTTTTGCTTTTTTTGGAGGGCAATTGGGGTTAAGTAACTTGCCCAAGGTCACATGGCTAGGTTTTTGTTTGTGTGTGTTAAGTATCTGAGGCCGGATCCGAACTCAGGTCCTTCTGACTACAGGGCTGGCGCTCTACTCACTGTGCCACCTAGCTGCCCCTACTTGTGCTATCTTTACTATCGCCATTTTACAGATGAAGAAACTGAGGCTCAGAGAGGTTGTCTTCCTCAAGGTGACACTGCTAGTAAGTGTCTCATGCTAGACTTGAACTCCTGTTGTCCTGACTACAAGTCTAGCATGCTATCTCTTACATCACCTAATTGACTTTCTTCATCACAGCTATCATGCCCTAGATACCATGTCTATCTTTTTAGTGCCTCTTTCCAAGAAGCATTTCTATCCTTCCTTTTGCATATATCTTTGGATTATGACTACTGTCTCCTTTTTGCAGTGACTTATTTCTTATCTGTCAGTATAGATGAGAAAGGAGAGGTTGGCAAACAAAAGCCATCCCTAACACCTTCTCCACTGTAGGGGAGCAATATGGAATAAATGTTTGATAAAACAAAGGATCATAGAATTTAAAGCAGGAATTATTCTTAGAGATCATCTATCCTCCATTTTACAGATGACAAAACTGATGTGAAGAGCAGAGGCTAAGTGTCTTCTCATACTGGATTTGACCCAGGCCTTTTTGGCTCCAAATGCAGTGTTCTTTCCAGTACACCATGCTGTCTGTCTGTCTGTCTGTCTGTCTGTCTGTCTGTCTGTCTCTCTCTCTCTCTCTCTCTCGTATTTTTGTATGCTTGTTGCCAAAGGAATGTAAGCACTAATTGAACAAATTCAATTCAATAACCATATATTAAGGGCCTACAAGGGGCAGGGCATTACGCCAGGTGCTGTGCCTGAGTAAAGCAAAAAAGTCTTTAATTGGCAGATTTTCAGTATTGGTAAGCGGCTGGTAGAGATATTTCTGCAGACAGGGGACATCTCTGGTGAGCCTAAAATCACACCAATTTGGCTGATTGCATACATGGGGCATAAAGAAGGAAAATGTTAAGAAAAATAAATTACAAAGCAGGCAAAATTAATATTTTCTGTTCCTTATTCCGACCTCAGCCTCTACCTTTGGAATATTTTTTAGCACTGCTCTCACAGGTGTCCAGTCCCTTATGTATACCCTATGTATTCCTTTTGAGCAGAAAAAAAGAATGTGATAATTTAATAGACATCAAGCACTCCACAAAACAAACGAAAAAAAAAAAACCCAACAACAACAACATTGCTCTAATGCCTCATTTGGTTATGGGAGCAGTCCTAGGTTCTTAAAGGCTACAACAAGGGAACTAGAACTCTTAACAGCTTGCAAAGTCTTCTGATACAGTTTCCCAGAGAGCTCCCACCTGTGGACCCGCCTTAGGCCGAGACTCTAAATACAGAGAATCTTACCACTGTCAAGTTGGGCACTAGGTAATTAAACCTTCAACTATGTCAAATCATTGAAACAAAGAAAACTGAAAAATAATCTTCGTTCTGTATAGCCCCTTTATATTCCTGTAGTGATAGTAGTAGAGGAACATAAAAAATGGTCATGAATAAAACAGTTTTAGATTAGGTATAAATATATATTTAACATTTCTGAGTCTAATTGGGAGTTCTTTTTTCCTAAATGATAAATATGTTGTTATAATACTGAAGGAGATAAGTCATATCACTAGTGACATTGGACTCAATTTAACAAACATTAAGGGCTAACTTTATATAAAGCACTATGCAAGGCCACTAAGATACAAAGAAACAAATGAAGCCCTTTTTTATCTCTATGACCATTTTCTGTCGTATGGCTTTCCTCGAGTCATGTGCCTCTGTTCTCCTTCATTCCACTTCTTCCTCTAAGAGCTGTAAACAATCTATAGTACCTTTACTTCCATAAAGGACCTGCCCATCAAATGCCCTATTATGTGATTCACAACCCTTATGACTTCCATGATCAAACATTCGCCCCTGGTCACTAGTTCCCATGTATGTCTCACAGTGTTAGAATATAAAATCTAAGACACTAAGAATCGCCTCATTTGGGGGTTTGTATCCACAGTGCTTAGCACAGAAGTTGATACAGAGTAAGCACTTAATAAATCCATATTCATTCATTCATTTATTCATGGAATTTCTGTTCTATGGTGGGGAGATGCATATACACAGATAAGTATAGGACACATGTATGATTTCATCTATATAAGAAACTGCTGGTAAGAATTCTTTCTAGGTTCATGACTTAGTAGGTAAGTCTTAGGGAGTTGAATGAGATACCTAGATACCTAGGTTAAATGACTTGCCCAAGGTCACACTGCCAGCGAATATCATAGGTAAGATTTGAACATAGATCTTCTTGACATCCATCTCAACACCCAATTCACCCAATTCTCTATATATGATGGAAGTGAAGATAATTTAAGAAAGAGAAGAGTATAACAGGACAGAGATCAAAAAAGGGTATGTAGAAAATGAAACCAGGGCTATAATTTGAAGGTAATTAGGGAAACAGAGAAGCAAGAAGCATAGCAGCAAGCACCATAGCATACCCAGGGTGGCTTCCAACACAGGTTCTTAGATCTGCTTTTCTAAAGGAAAGCAACACAAAATGGGTTGATAATCTTGCTTTACTCTAACATATATCATTTACCTAGTTCAGGGGAAAAAGATAAGCACCCCAAACTTCAGAAAATACAAACAAGTTACAAGCAGACAACAAATACAGAGAAATATCAGCAGACAGGCTTACGACTATCTGATGATTACATCCATACCTAGTCAGTTACCAGAGAGGGAAGTACCAAAATCTGGGTTTTCAAAGCTGGGGGGCTCAGTGGCTGGCTGCCCAGAGTCTCATCTGGTCAAATCACATAACTCTTCTCAAAGTGAGCTCCAAAACAAAATCTTATATCAAGGTATATATAGCTTTCTCCTGGATCAGAGAATGCAACAACTCTCTTGTCCCACTGCCAAATCACAAAGCAACAAGTTGTGGGTATTCCAGAAAAACCAGCCTCCCGCCACAGGCTCCAGGTGACCACATTCAGCCTATTAGGGTACAGAGTATATTTTCAAATAAAGTTAGTTTCTCAGAATCACTTAAACCTCTCAAAGGGCCTAGGGGCAGGGAAGATCTTAAATTCCCATTCCCATAACATTATGAAATATATTTCAGACTAGGGGTAGAGTGAAAATGGGTGTCAAGGAAGCCTTTGCAAGAGTTGTAAGTAGGCAGAACACTTAGTACTGAGTTTCCTAAATTAGTAAGTTTGTTTGGAATGTTTAATGTGCCTTGAGTAACAATATGAAATAAAATTGGAAAGGTAGGTGGGAACTAAGTTTTGGAGGGATTTAAAATACTAGACTGAGAAAGTCTATTTTATACTAGAGAAAATAGGAAGTCACTAAAGGATTTTTGAATAGGAGAGTGATATGGTCAGACAGATATTTCAGGGATAGTGAATGGGAGCTCTGGGGAAGCTCGATTGGAAAGGAGACTGGAAGCAGAGAGACCAATTAGGAAGATACTGCAGGAATTCTATACATGAAATCAATCAGAAAACATAAAGAGGATGTAACTAAATGGAATGATAACTTACAAATTCTCTTCAGAGAATTGAACAAAGGAATTGGGCCCTTTGCTTTATTTCTTGCACAAAGATAGCATCATTTCATGGGATACTTGGCTAGAAAAAAAATTACTATGAATATGACTGCAATTATAAATCAACAACTTCTGCAGAAGAGTTTTTAAAAAGCAGAGAAATTATATAAGAATATAAGCTCCTTAAAGCCAATTCAACTCATAGTTTGATATTTTAATTAATATTTATAGATATGTGTGTATCTGTGTATAAACACAAATATATATATATACACATATATGTATATGTATAACCATATTTTCTAATCAATATTTTATATTGAGAGGTCACTATAGCATAAGGAATTGAAAGCTGGTATCAAAGCCGGGAGGCCAAATTTTCAAGTTATCACCTCTGGAATACAATTGCTGTGTGATCCTAGGCAAGTCAGTTAAATTCCTAGAACTGAAGGAAACTCCACATCTATGTAAGCTGAAGGAAAGTTACTAACCTGCACTGAAAGAAGGATTCTCTTCATCTGAGAATTTACTGCCTGGTCTGAAGTCAGTAAGAATAGTCTTCCTGAATTCAAATCCAGCTTCAGATACTGTGTGACATTGAAAAGTCACTTAACCCTGTTTGCTTCAGTTTCCTCATCTGTAGAATGAGTTGGAAAAGGAAATGGTAAACCATTTGTAATGGCAAGCACAGAAGTAGTTCACACCTTGTTTCAATTATTGAATTAACAGCTTGTTCAGTTCAAGTTTCTTTTGAGCCTCGTATCAAGTCTGTTAAGAAACAGAACATGTGAACCCCACAACTTGTGAAACTATGTGGCCTAGAACTAATGAACTCCTGCAACTGGAAGGGGAAGAGCTAATGACTATGTATAAGGAAAGGCCCAGGGAGATAGCAGAATGGAGAAGAGGACTCTTGTGGTGGCAGAATCAAGAAGGAGAAAACTTGTGTTATCCCGGCACTATCTGCTCTGTGTTAATGTTTGTGATACTTTGTACAGAAGCCCTGGGACCTTACTGGAATCCCTGGAAGATGATTTTATGGTTGTATGTTTATAGAAGTCCTGGAGATGGGTTTTGGAGGTCCTGGGACTTTACTGATGATTTACTGACCTCTTAGACCTTGTTTGTGGGTCTGTGTTGATTTCTGTGTTGATGATTTGGGTTGAATTCTCAGACCTTGTTGGTGGGTCTGAGTTGATTTCACAGGAAGACAGTAAATTTATGGTGCAATATACATGAATATTATGGTGGCTCAGTCAAGCTTTGTCTTCCCAGAAACAGGAACTGTGAAGGACTTGAGGTGGACTGGACATTGTGAACTTCAATATAGAATGGGAACTGGATAAAAAAAAAAAAAACTGGACAAGGAAATGGACAAGGAACTGGGTGCTGCCTGCCTTTATACCCAGGTGACAGTTGGAGCTGGGACCATGGGAGAGGAAGCATGGAAGCTGAGAGCCAGCCTTGAGTCAAGCTGAAAGAAGACTTTAGTTGGATACTGTGTACTGACTGAGAAGATTATGATGTACTGTGACCTAGGGGTGGAAAACATTGACTTTTGTACTTTGTGATTGAACTAAGGATTTTGTGATTGACTAAACAAATGTATTTTGTTTAAAATTATGTGACCATTTTGGTGAAACTATGTGGTCATTTTAGTGATAAGTTTTTGATCTGTCACATGGTGAATGCTGTATTTTGATTTTCTATGAATGTTTTGCTCTGATTTGTTATTCAATAAATAGAGTTCTTTATATTATGTAATCAGAACCTTGAAAGTTATTCACAACAGCAGTGCTCTGGAAAGCTGCTCATGGTCGCTTTACACGGTTCTAGTATCTTCACCAATAAAACACCAAATGGGGTCATGGAGAAGGAAATGACTGAAAAACAACTGCAACAAAACAACATATAGCATTTTAGGTTTATCTAATTCAAATGTACACATACTGAAATAATGAATTGTAAAGTTGGAAACAAATAAAATCAGTTTGATATCACAGTTAATACAGTGTATTTATTATTCATGTGAAGGGGATTTTGATGATAATCATTCATAGGAAATGTTTCTCCATGGCATATTTGACCTGAATGGTAGCAAAGTAGATAAATAACTGGGCCTGGAGTTGGGAAGACCTGAGCCTCAGACACTTACTAGCTGTGTGACCTTGGGCAAATCACATGATCTCTCTTTGCCTCATTTTCTTCAAATGTAATATAGAGATAATAATAGCACCTAACTCCCAGGGTTATTGTAAGGAACAAATGAACTATTATTTGTAAAGTGCTTAATGTATACTTATAAAGTGTCTGGCCCATTGTAAGCACCATATAAATGTTAGCTAAATAATGCTGCCACACCCTCTGCAACTGTGAAATTAATAGACTAATTTGAATGAGGGAGAACTGTATAAAGTCACCAGCCTCACTTTCTCTACTATAGCCATCTGGATTCAATGACCAGATATTCATGAGGTTGACTGGAGATGGTCCAGGATGCAATGGGAGACCCTGGCCCTTTTAGCCTTTTCACATCCTCATTTAGAGTAAGGTAAAGGCTATTCAGTGAATAGGTCTCTTTAAGAAGGCGGCTAGGTGGTGCAGTGAGTAGAGTGTCGGCCCTGGAGTCAGAAGGACCTGAGTTCGGATACGACCTCAGACACTTAACGCACACACAAACAAAAACCTAGCCGTGTTGGCCCACAAAAACCTTGAGCAAGTTACTTAACCCCAATTGCCCTCCAAAAAGAAGTGAGTCAAGGGATGGCCCCTTTAATTAGAAAAAGAAAATTAAGCAGTGAGGGGAAGACCCTCAGGGTTGCTGTTCTGAAGAGAAACAGTTACCATTGACATTCACTCTAAGCCTTGAGGGCCCCAAATCAAAGTCAACTGCAAGTCATGTCATCATATCCCTGATGCCATTATCCTCTTCAAAAACAAAGGACAAACACAACCAGTGACTAGACCAAGCTGCCTGAATGGGGACCCAGCTAGCTGGGTAACTCAGCTCATCTTCTCCCTCTCTGTTTCCTTCTCCTCTCCAAAGGAAGGTAAATTTTGATGGCCAGTAGCGGCCCACTTAATTTGGGGATTACTGACTAGATTCATTCGTTCTTTCCTTCCTTCCTTCCTTCCTTCCTCCTTCCCTCCCACTTCCCTCCCACTCCTTTCTTTCTTCCCAAAACCTTAAACCCATTTCAGTGTGAAGCTCATAGATTGAACCACAATAGGTCCCTGGCCAAGCTCCACTTAATGGCTGTATTTTGGTTCATCTTAGCTTAGAGTGAATGTCAGTAGTAATTGTTTCTCTTTGGAACAATGATCCTGAGGGTCTTTCCCTCTCAATTTGATTATTTTTCTTTTTTCTAATTAAAGGGGTCATACCTTGACTCACTTCTTAAAGAGACCTATTCACTGAACGGACCTTTACCTTGCTCAAAGCTAGAACCTAAAAAGACCTTAGATTAAAAGGGCCAGGGTCTCTCATTGCATCCTGGGTCATCTCCAGTTGTCCTGATGAATATATGGCCACTGGACCCAGATGGCTTTGGAGGAGAAAGTGAGGCTTGTGACCTTGCACAGTCCTCTCTCACTCAAATCAAAGTCAATTATCAACTATCATTATTTCCCTTATATCATGGTCCTTTTTTGAAAACAAAGGACAAGAACAAGCTTTTCAATTATATTTTTTCTATGCTGTGGCTAATTAAGCTTCTTTTTGTTACATTTTGAATCATATATGCAAGTTTCTTCTTGTTGCAATATTGGACCTAAATTATGAAACTACTAGCCCGAGTCCAGACTAATTCAAAATAGAAGGTAGATTTAACAGCATTATTTTAGCTATTTATTTGCACTATTGATAATAATGGAACCACTAACATTTGAATCCTACCATTTCAGTACATATGTAAAAGGGGGGAATGGAAACAATTGTGTGTTGAATATCCTACACAGAGTCTAGATCAAGCCTGCCCAACCTGTGACCCAACAAAGGATTTTGGGGGACCCACAAAATGTAGAGGAAAATATCCTCTACATTTTCTGCAGGCTGCCCAACAAGCTGCAGGTTGGTCAGGCCTGGTCTAGATAGAAGTGGTATTCCTTATAGATGACAAGTTCCTGGAGATACTATTTGTTAATTGTTAGTCAAAAAACATTAAAACCCATTATGTGCCAGGAACCATGCTAATCACTGGGAAAAGCAAAACAAAACAAAACAAAATAAAAAAACAAAGACAGACAAATAGTAGAGTGATGTAGAGTGTGAGACTACTGAAAAGGTAAGAAGGGGTACAGTTTATGACGGACTTTGAATGCCAAACAGAGGTTTATATGCTTAAGAAGATAAGAAAAGATGGCTCAGGATGGAGCTATGTTCCCCAGTAAGTGGCCACACTGGAATGAAGATCTAGGGAAAAGAGATTGAGAAGTGGTCAGATAGTTAGGAGGAGAACTAGGAGAGAATAGTATTACAAATTCATAGACAAAAAGAGTACCAAGAAGAGTGTGATCCTCACAGTGTCAAAAGCTGCAGAGATTGAGAAAAGGCTATTAGATTTGACAACTCAGAGATGGTTAGTAAATTAGGCTAAAACAATTTCAGTTGAATAATTTAGGTTGGAAGTCAGTCTAGAGTTAAGAAGAGATCAAAAAGAAAGAAAATGAAGACACCTATTACAGCCAGCTTTTTCAAGGAGGTTAGCTCCAAAAGGGAGAAGAGATATGGGAAGAGAGCTAGCAATGATACATATAACAAGTGAGGCATCTTTGAGGATGGAGAACATGGGCATATCTGTAGGAAGTGTGGCAACAGAAATTGAAAGGGAGAGATAGATGGATGATAGAAGGAAAATCATTTGGACAAGTCATTGTACTGTGGATAATATTGTTCTGAGCACATGAAACCCTGGGATAAGTAGAGATCTTCCTCAATAATAGCAGTTGACATTTATATAGTACTTTATATTTTGCAAAGAAATTTGCAAATGTCATTTCATTTGGTTCCTGTAACTACCTGTGCGTTATATCCTTCAGGTATTTTAACTACATTTTAGAGATAATATAGTATGCTTTGGTCAGGACTTGCTAAGTAGTCCACTAAGTTATGATTGACGTACACAGATCTTGAATGAAGATATACCTCAAAGGTAAGAGTTTTTTTTTTTTTTTAAGATTTAACTGGGGTTGGAACAGGAAGACAAGACTGAAGTATGCCACAGACCAGAAAAAAGTTGTAAGCTAGAGTTGGATGACAGTCCAAAGATCCACAGCCCCAATGTCACATAAAATCCATTTTGACCTTGGTCATCTGATGCTGGTCTGATGTTGCATCTTGGTATTTGGGGAGTAAAAGTAACAGGAGGAAATTACTGCTCTTTCGACCCTGGAAAAACCTTCACTTAATGTGCAAGCTGTTGTTGTAAGTAGCTATGTAGAATATCTGCGGGGGACAGAGAGGCAAGAGGAGACTGTCCTTTGTCGGAAACTGGTATTGGATTTTTTTTTTTTGGAGGGGGGAAGGCAAGACAGTTGGGGTTAAGTGACTTTTCCAAGGTCAGACAGCTAGTAAGTGTTAAGTGTCTGAGGACAGTGCTCTATTCACTGATCCACCTAGTGTTACACAATACCCAAAGTCTCTTACTTCTGTAAAGGAACAGCGAGAGGAGTATTTGTGTATCTCTTCTTTGGGGTCAAGTTTGGTCTTTATAATTTTGTAGCATTAAGCTTTGATTTGTTGTTGCTGTTTTTATTTACATGTCTATAGTCCTTTTGTATGTGGTTTTCCTGGTTCTGTTTACTTTGCGTCAGTACATATTACATCTTTCTGTGTATGTATAAATATTTATCATATTCACTATTCATACATCAAAGTAATATCTCATTGCATTCATGTATCACAAGGGTCTGATTTTACAAGTTTCATTGATTCCTTTATTCTTTGATGATTCTTAGCGTCGCTATTAATTGGCATGAATGTAAGTTTGAGAGATTTCATTTTGAGCTAGATTATAAACCTGAGGTCCCTCAGGGATAATTCATTTGGTGTAATTACAGGATTTGTCAAAGAATGATAGAAAATGAAACATCAAGAAACCCTTTTGGCTTATTTATCTGAATTGTTGGATACCACTGCATGATATCATGGGGAGTACTGTGAGTCCTTGGAAAGGATGGTTGTGAGGATGTTTGCAGATTGATCTGCAAGAAATGGAACTGAGAGAGAAAAGGTCAGGCCCTGATCATAGTGTTTTGGTGATAACTTTTCATGTGATATCATATAGAGTTACAGAATGGAGAACACTATGATATCTGAAGAAACAAACATGCATGTACCCCAAAGTCAATGGAGATAAGATACAATAGATATCAGTTGACTGCATTATATTACTATCAGGGCATTGCATGGAGATGCTTACATTTTTAGTTGTATAGAGAAAGTTTCCTAGTGGTCTTTAAATCAAATTACTTAGGTAAATATGTTGCCTATACTTGAGGAAGCCTCTGGGATGTATTTTTATATAGATTTAGCTTTCACCTTAATCAAATGAGAATGAGATAAAGTGCTTATTCATAGTTAAGTGCAGGAAAAAACATCTTGTTAGTGTTGGATTTAGGACAGTAGAGTATACTAGCAATTCTACCCCTACTTGAATGCCTTGGATATTTACTTGGCAGATTTATGCTTGCAGGTAGTAAAATGAGTTTTCCTGCTTAAATCACCTAACTCACCGAAATTACATAGTTTTCTAGTGATCAGGAAGAAATGAAAAAAAAAAAAACTTGGGATTAAAAATGCAATGGTAGTTTCCTCATTAGGGATGCATTAGTCATGGAACAGGGTATCTCATCAGAAGGAAAGGCAGATATCTCTAGAGAGGCCAAACATGCTGACTCCAGCATTTTCTCACTATGTATGTATAAAGGAGAGGGGGACACTGAAATTAAGTGTCCACAGCATTCATCTACTAGGTAATGAAGCAGTTCCAATTCAGACTGTTGGATGAAAATCTATTAGTCATTTGGGACCAAATGGGTAATATCATTAACTTTTGTAATTCTATGGAATTTAAAAGACAGGACCAAGAAGAAAATGGAAGGAGCATTGTGAGAAAAATGTCTGAGAAAGATTTCTAGGATCTTGGTAGATTGAAGAATTTTATTTTGAATGAGCCCTGCAATGGGCTAGGGAACTCCCTGTGAAGAGACTACTCCAAACAGTCTTAGCAAGATGTCTAGGTTCAGTGGAAGATTAAGTGATTTGACCAGGGTAACAAACAAAGTGTTGGAGTAAGGACTTGAAACTAGGTTTTCTTAATTCTGAATCGTATTCTCCATTCCTTACAACAGGGTGCCTTTCAGATTGATTAGAATAATAGATGCAATAACAGAATTGTGTTATGGTCTATGAACTAGATTGAGAGCCAGAGTTCAAATTCTACTTCAGGAACATACTAGCTACGTGACTCGGGGAAAGCCAGACTCAATTTCTGCTTCTTCAACCATAAAATGGAAATTAATAATAGCACTTGTGCCACAGTGTTACTGTGCAGATTTTAAAGAACTGGGGAAGCAACTGATGTAATGGTTCTAGGCAACCTTAAAGGTAATTAAAATATAAACTGCAGAGAAAGTGTAATTCAAAGAGGGAATTTCCTCATCTGCAAGTTCCCTGTGTCAGTGAAATCATATCTAGTTCCTTTTCTGGAAGAAATGTACTGTTATGTTTTGCTAGTTAGAGAGGCAAGCAGCATATGATAGATGGTATATGAGCCACAAGGTCCAGAAGACTGTGGTTCAAGATGTAAGACTATATGGACATGAATGAGCTATTAGTTAATTAGTGCCTCAGGTAACCTCTTAAGACAGAGTTAAATTAAAGATTAATTAATTATCTGTTTCTATCTGTGGTTTTCAAAGTATAGTACACAGATAACTGAGGGTCTTTGAGACACTTTCAGGAGGTCCATGAGTTCAAAATTATTTTATGATAAAACTAAGAAATTGTGTCTTATTAAAATATTCCTTCCTTTTCCAACTACTTATTTGTGTAAGGTGTATAATTTTTTGTATATTTGTATATATTTCTTGTATAATTCAACCAAACATGTAAACTGATTAAATGTAGAGGCAGATAGGAGAATCCAGCTGTCTGCTATTAAGCCAGATTTTAAAGAGATTTACAAAAGTATTTCTAATAATGCCACTCACTACTTTTTTTGTTTCAGAAAATAGAAGAATTTTTCATAAAATTCTTATTTGTAAAGATACAGTGGGTTCATTATTATACTAAATGAACTAACAAATATATTTCAATTTAATAGGTTTAATTTCTAGTATGGTAAATGTTGATGGTCAAAACCCACGTAAAAACGTTCTTTGGAATCCTTGATAATTTCTTAATAGTACAATGCACTTCTGGGACCAAAGATTTTGAGGAATGCTATTCTGCATCAATAATATTAAACTCAAGTAGAAATGGGATTCCCTATAGGCTACATATTAACTTAGTTTTTAAATGTATTATCTGGATTTTCTTTTTTTACATATTTATTTGGTTAAATATTTCCCAATTATATTTTAATCAGGTTTAGGTTGTACTCAGGAGTTCTGTGGGCTATATGTTGTGTGTGCCTCATGTGATGAACATAGCTGTTTTGTATCAGTTAAGTCATAGCTTTGGATTTATACAACTATAAAAGTTAAGAAACTAAATTTGATTCATTATCCAAAGGGTAATAATTTCTATTAGTGTTTGGTTTATAATTTTAGCAAATGAATGATATTCAGATTTGTGTTTCAGTTTGCCATATTCTCCTTGGTGTTACCACATAGCAGTGTGTTTGGGGAAACAAATCTGTGAGATGTAACAATAGAGATGGTTTATTAGAGAGAAATTGAAAGGGACATCTTTGAAAAAAGAACAAACAGTTCCCACTATATCTGGTAGTTTGTATTTTGTATGAATCTTAACCACTAGGGCTGGCACCGAGATTACAAACAGGACTAGAAGAAATGGGCAAGTACATATAATAATAGCAAGTTTGCAAAATGTTTTACATGTTTTTTTTCATCCTCACAAGAATTCTAGGAGGTAGGGGCTATTGAAAGAATTGGCTGAGGAATGTTATGTATGCATATTACCTGGGGCCAAAAGATAATGTCTGAAGTAACACTTGAATTCTATTCTTACTAATTCTGAGTCCAGCTTTCTATCCCTGTACAAAGTAGCTACTTCATTGCAAATTCAAAACCCACTGAACTTTCACAATTAAAAAAATGACATTTATATAGCATTTACTCAGACACTGTGTTGTTGTTCAGTCATGTCTAACTCTTTGTGAACCCCATGGACCATAGCCTTTCTGTTCTCCACTATCTCCCAAAGTCTGTCCAAGTTTATGCTTGTTGCTTCCATGACACTTTCTACCCATTTCATCCTCTGCTCATCCTCTTCCTTTGTCTTCAGTCTTTTTCAATATCAGGTCTTTTCCAATGGGTCCTGTCTTCTCAGTATTGGACCAAAGTATTTAAGCTTAATCTAGACAATGCACTAAGCACTTTACAATTATTATCTCATTTATTCTTCACAATAACCAGATCCTAGTAGAGGACCACAGAACCAATCTATTTTGCGGGCATTGAGAGAATCAAATCATGAGTATAGCAATGGGATTGTGTCCAAAATCCATAAAGCAGAGGATAAAAAGAGTTAAGAGGTAGGTAGAAACAAATTGGTAGAGACAAGGAAGACTGACAAGTCCTAAATTATGAAAGATCTCCTTTGAAGTCCCCAGGTGCTTGCTTTGGTCTTGGTCCTTAAAGGGGAAAATCTCCTGTACCTTGCTGGGCTCTGAAACTGGCCAAACCATTGTCTGTATTAAGTCTGTGTTGGTGTGTCATCTCTAAGGTCAGTGGGCACATTCACAGTACTAATGCTGCCAGTCATGAATGAAGTATTTACCTTTATTTACAAATGAAAAATAATTTCTAAGCATATATTCCAGTGAGAGTAGCTCAGGATTATCACTTGCACATGCAAAAGGTTATGTTTTATATGCAGTCAGTAAAGCTACTTCTAGAAACAGAATGCTATCCAACAGTAAAACATTATAAATATGAAAGTAGTGGAAAAATGTCAGTGCAGAGTTTTTTTGCTGACTACCTACAGAGTTTGCATTTCTTAAAAAATGAAAATTAAAGTACCCAATTCTTCCTTGTCTCAAATAAATATTCATTCTTTTTATAGCTGTGCTTTCATATTTATTGTTCTTATCAGGCATCAAGCATGGCATTGAAAATGTGCATAAACTCTTCTTGTTCTCATTGTAGCGTTTTCAGAAATACCCACTCCCCATTCTCAAGTAACAATAAACTAATAATTTGAACATCCTCATTGCATCATTCTTTTTTATATATTTTCTTGAGAATCTCATGACAACTATACCCACCACCACCACAAACACCCAACAAAAT
This sequence comes from Gymnobelideus leadbeateri, assembly GCA_011680675.1. Classification (NCBI taxonomy): domain Eukaryota; kingdom Metazoa; phylum Chordata; class Mammalia; order Diprotodontia; family Petauridae; genus Gymnobelideus; species Gymnobelideus leadbeateri. Next base: position 90,259 of record WOXC01007886.1, read on the forward strand.
GTTTGCATTAAAGAAAGGTAAAATATGGTTTCAATCTTATTTCTATTTACTTATTAACATTTTCTTCTTACATCCCAAATGGACTATATCAACCCACATTTAATGATTCTTCTATTTGGAATTTGGTACAAGCAGTCCACATTAACTAAAGCTATGATGTCATCAATATTATTTGCAGTGAATTTCCTCTTTCCTCCTCCAATCAAATCTATTTGACTTGATAAATCTGAATGTTACAAAAGTTGTGTTTTATATTTTTTAATTAATGATTAAATATCCATCTTATGTCTTCTACTCTTACTCATTATGCTATGGGAATGAGTCTCCATTGTCAGAAACTATGCTAGCAATCATAAATTCTGGAAAACCTTCCTAAGCTACAAAAACAGGAGATGCTAAATAACCTCTGAAGTCTTTTCCAAATCTAGTATCTTATTATTAAAGACAAGCCCAGTGACAGATGTTATTTCATTTTATCTGGTCATAGCTAAGTAAATTTGGAAAACATTGTGTCAACAGGTTTTCCAATAGCTGATGAATTCAAACCCCCTTCCCGTAGTAATTCCTGAAGACTGCCTATTAAGGAATAAGAGAATATCTTATCTGTATTAGCAGAGGGACTAGTCACAGTGAAGGAATCATGGACTTTTTAGAAATATCCAAGGAAGACATCAATGTCTATTAAAAATTTGGTCTACTTAGTACCTTTGTGAATAAGTTAATGGGGTCCAAATAGCTTGGACAACCTGCTCTTGAATTTTTACAGTTCCTTATCCCTGTCCACCAAATGGGTCCCACGTTATCAAAAAGTGAAAAATAAAAAGTGACTTCCTTGACAACATACCTGCAATGAAAGTTTGAGGGATGTCAATCAAATAGGAGAGAATTTCTCTAGTAGACACCTGGGGAAGTAACTTGGGGAAAACAAAACATTATCTAATTAAATGTGTGCATTTTCTGAAATAACAGTAAACAATAAAGCTCTGCAAAAATAGAAAAGTAATAGCAGGGTTGAATAGTTTGTTCTTGTTCAGTTGTATGCAACTCTTCTAGGAACCATTTTGAATTTTCTTGGCAAGACAGTGGAGTGGTTTCCCATTTCATTCTCCAGCCCAGTTTACAGATCAGAATCTAAAGCAGAGTTAAGTGATTTGCCCAGGATCATACAGTTAATAAGTGTCTGAGTCCAGATTTGAATGCACAAAGAAGAGTCTTCCTGATTTCAGACCTGAAACTCTATCCACTTAACCACCTAGGTGCCTATAAGAATATGAATAATAATTAAATATTATAAAATCCCTCCAATTAAGAGCACATATTTTTTTCTGAGAAAGAAAAGACTGGAGTGGGTGGAGCCAAGATGGCAGAGTGCAAGCACAGAGTTGATGTGGGCTCCACTCCAATCACTTCCAATACAAGTTAAAAAATGACTAAACAAACTTTAGAGCTACAAAACCCACAAAGAGACAAAGAGAAACAAAGCTCCCACTAAAAGAAGCCCGGAAGGCTGATAGGAAGCATCTATCACATCAGGCTGGGAGCTGGGCACAGCCCCACATGAGCCAAATGGGTCCTAGTCCCAGGGAGCCCTGACCAACAGGGGGGGTGGGGAGAGGGCCAGAACAGACTTCAGTAGAGAGAATCAACAGCAAGCTGTGGCTGGTAGATAATTCCAGAGATATCAACCCATAAATAACAAAAAGAAAGTAAAAGGTCAGTATGGAACTTTGTGAGAAGAGGGGGAGGCAAGAGCACAGGCTGGCCCCTGCCTCTGGAGCAAAAAGCCATGGAAGCATGGCAGCTTCAGCCGCCATTGCCTGGCTGTCTCAGGGGCTCCTGGCTTGCAGGTTGCAGGGGGACCAAGCAACCATTAAGAGGGTAATCACTCTTGGTTTAATCTGCTTTGATGTGGATTGCGGTCTTGGATGGCTGTCTTGGGGTGTATGACCAGTGATCCAGAGCTTGTGGTGTCTGTAGAGAGGGCACCCAATTAATAGCTCCAGCAGCTGCAAAATCCCCAGTGATTTGGGACAAAAGTCTCTCCATTCTGGAAGCAGAGTTCTACTGTGGCAAAGAACTCAAAAGACAAGTAATTGATGAGAAAGAGGAGCAAGCCAGGAAATGTAATTAAACCATAGATTCCTTTTTTGGGAACAAAAACGATCAAGGCATGGAGCAGGAGGAAGACATAGAAGTCATACCTTCTTCATCAAAAGCTTCCAAAAAATATAAATTGATTATAGGCCATGGAGGAACTCAAGAAGGATTTTGAAAATCAAGTAAGAGAAGTGGAGGAAAAATTGGGAAGAGAAATGAAAATGATGCAAGAAAATCATGAAAATCAAGTCAAAAGCCTGCTAAAGGAGACCCAAAAATACAATGAAGAAAATAACACCTTAAAAAATAGACTAACTCAAATGGCAAAAGAGGCTCAAAAAGCCAGTGAGGAGAAGAATTTCTTCAAAAGCTGAAATTTGCCAGATGGAAAAGGAATTTCAAAAACTCACTGAAGAGAATAACTCCTTCAAAATTAGATTGGAGCAATTGGAAGCTAATGAATTTATGAGAAATCAAGTTACTATAAAACAGATACAAACAAATGAAAAAATAGAAGGCAATGTGAAATATCTCATTGGAAAAACCACTGACCTAGAAAATAGATCCAGGAGAGATAATTTAAAAATTAATCAGACTACCTGAAAGTCATTATGAAAAAATGAGCCTAGACACCATCCTTCAAGAAATTATCAAGCAAAATTGCCCTGATATTCTAGAACCAGAGGGCAAAATAGAAATTGAAAGAATTCACTGATCACCTCTTGAAAAAGATCCTAGAAAGAAAAGTCTAGGTCCCACAGTGAATAGAGCACCGGCCCTGGAGTCAGGAGGTCCTGAGTTCAAATCCAGCCTGAGAACTTAACACAAAACTAGCCATGTGACCTTGGGCAAGTCACTTAACCCCAATTGCCCTACCTTCTCCCTTCAAAAGAAAGAAAGAAAGAAAGAAAGAAAGAAAGAAAGAAAGAAAGAAAGAAAACTTCTAGGAATATTATAGCTAAATTCCAGAGTTCCCAGGTCAAGGAGAAAATACTGCAAGTAGTCAGGAAGAAACAATTTGAGTATTGTGGAAACACAATCAGGATAACAGAAGATGTAGCAACTTCTACATTAAGGGATCAAAGGGCTTGGAATATGATATTCTGGAGGTCAAAGGAGCTAGGACTAAAACCAAGAATAACCTACCCAGCAGAACTGAGTATAAGGATTCAGGGGAAAATATGGTCATTCAATAAAATAGAGTATTTTCAAGCATTTTTGATGAAAAAAACAGAGCTGAACAGAAAATTTGACTTTCAAATATAAGAAGCAAGAGAAGCATGGGAAGATAAATAGGAAAAAGAAATCATAAGTAACTTATTAAAGTTGAACTATTTATATTCCTACATGGAAAAATAATAATTGTAACTCATGACTGTTCTCAGTATGAGGATAGTTGAAAGGAATATATGTGTGTGTGTGTGTATACATACATATTTATGTATGTACAGGAAGGTGTATAAATATATATGTGATATGGATATATATATATATATATATGTTTATGTAGACATAGAGGGTACAGGATGAGTTAATATGAAGGGATGCTATCTAAAAAATAAAATTAAGAGGTGAGAGAAGAATTTATTGGTAGAAGGACAAAGGAGGAGATAGGGTAAATTATCTCATGTAAAAGAGGCAAGAGAAAACTGTTACAATGGAGGGGAAGAACAGGAAGGTAAAAGAGCATGGAATAACCTTGTTCTCATTGAATTTGCCTTAAGGAGGGAATAATATACACACTCATTTGGGTATCTTACCCTATAGGAAATTAGGGGTGTAGGAAATAGGAGGGGGGATGATAGAAGGGAGGGCAGATTGGGGGAGAGGGTAGTTAGAAGCAAATATCTTTGAAAAGGGATAGGGTCAAAGGAGAAAATGGAATAAGTGGGGGATGGGATAGGATGGGGGGAAATATAGTTGGTCCTTTGCAACATGACAACTATGCAAATGATTTAGGTAACTATATAAGTACAACCTATGTTGAATTGCTTGTCTTCCCAGTGGGGGTGGGTGAGGAGGAAGGAAGGAAAAAAATGTGGAACTCAACATTTTAAAAACAAACGTTTAAAAAAATTTACATGCAACTGGGAAATAAGTTGTACAGGGACTGGGGTATAGAGATCCTTCTTGCCCTGCTAGAAAGTTAGGGAGGGTGATGGGGAGGATATAGGGAAGAATGGATTGGGGGAAAGGGTATTCAGTGGGTTTGCTATTTTGGGGTGGAGTAGGGGGAAGAGGGTGAAAAAATTTAACTCAGAATCTTGTGGAAATGAATGTTGAAAACTAAAAATAAACAAATACATTAAAAAAAGAAAAGACTAAATATAGTTTCCTAGATGGAAAAAGAATGAGCTAGCTAGACTATCCCCACTCCTCTACTCCTTTCCCCATTTAAAAAAATACATTGCAAAATCCATGTACACTTTGAAATGTACCCAACCAATTTATTAAATGATCCTTCCTGATCTCAGAAAACTCATAGCAGCTTTTACCTCTACAATTTATTTAAAAAGAGAGATCAAGATCCATTATGTTCCATGTTTTAATAAACTGAATATTTTTGTCATTAAAATGGCTCTTTTAAAAATCAATTTGTCCTATACAGTTTACATCTAAAATTAATTCAGCATTCAGCCTGGATTCATTTAAAATTCAATTCCTTCATAAAATTGTATTTTTTAACATTAATTTTATTCTTATGGATCCAAGTTGAGAAAGATTTTAATGATTAATAAGACCATGTAACTTCATAAATTAACCACAATTGGTCACAGTGACTGGTAAGGTAAGTCCCAGTGAAAGTCATGCCAGAGTGATTGGGGAGAAGGGAAAAGAGATACAATTTTTCCTTCCTAGTTTCTTATGTTTTCTAAGTCCTAGATTTATTTACAAATAGATGCTTGTTTTATTCTTGACTTGATTTACAATTTGTTCAATAATTTTTTTCTTTTTTTCTTTTTTTTTGAGGGGGAGAAGGCAGGGCAATTGGGGTTAAGTGACTTGCCCAAGGTCACACGGCCAGTTTTGTGTCAAGTGTCTGAGTCTGTATTTGAACTCAGGTCCTCCTGACTTCACAGTCGATGCTCTATTCACTGTGCCACCTAGGCACCCCTAAATATTTTTTATTGTTTCTTTGACATTATGAATGATTTCTAAGTACTGTCCTTAACATTATGAAACTGGCCAACCACTACCACTAAAAGAAGCACAATCCCCCACATTAGAAGAGCATATTTTATACTTGGAGTGCATTTTAAGAATAAAGAACAAAGTGGAAACACATTTACTTTTATCTGTTTTCTAAGTCCTAGATTTTTGGAGAGGTACAAAATCAAGTATATCAGAGTATTGGGGACCTGACCACCAAACAAACAAACAAAAAATGTGATACTACCATATCTGCTAATGGCAACAGGACTTAGTGGAAAGAATGCTGAATCTGAGGTCAACTCTCATGGGTCCCAACCATGAATCTAACACCTTCAAGATGTGATTTTGGGAAAATCACTTTTCTTCTCCAGGCACTATTTTTCCATTGGTAAAATGAGGATAATAGGAGCACTGATTACACTGTAAAGATTTTTGTAAGTAAAGGATTTTGTAAACTATAAAATTAATTGATATTTATAAATTATTATTATGTACCTGATAACAAGCACCTTCTCCCTTCACTGAGACATCATGGAACCTGGATTCTGAAATACCTGGTCAAAACTCCACCTCAGATACTTTTTAACTGTGCAGACCTAGGCATACAACTTAAGCTCTCAGCTTCAAATTCATCTTTAAAATAGAGATAGTAACACTACCTCCCTCTTAAAGGTGTGGGGATAAAGAAAATATGTATCAAACAGATCTTAAATTCTACATGCTATAAATATGTCAACCATTATTTTATAACAAAATGAATGATATTACCTCAAGCAATATGTACCAGGGTATTTGGAGAAACACAGTCTACCAATTCTTCCTAGATCCTCTTAAATTCCACTCCCCACCCCACCCCTACACAAGACATAATTGATATCTTTGGATCATTGTCAATATCCCATCCAGTTATATATAGAGATGCCTTAATATTTAAGGGAGAGACCTGGGAGAAGCAAGTTTCAATTGGAAAGTATTTTTTTGAGCATGGTACTGTAGATAGATAGACATTCAGTCAATAAGCATGAAATATTTATTAAGTGCTTACTATGTGTCCACAGGAAGTTAAAAAAATGATTCAAATATCTGTTGTTGTTTTACTCTCTAAAGATGGGGTCACCTAAAGTTCTTCTAACAACAATTTTTGCATAGTCTTAGATGAAAAGTGAGTTTTATTACTAAGAATTAATTTTTTCAATCTTAATTGTTTTAATCTTTTTATTGCCTTAAAAGTGATTATAATTTTACTTATCTTACTTTTCTCAAAACTTCTGAAAACCCTTACCAAACTATAGAAGAATCATTAGCAATTTTTCCAGGTACACAATCTCTCTGAAGGTATTGGCTTGCTTTCTGAGGATTATACAGTTGCCAATTCTTGTCATTGTTCTCATTTTTGACCACACTTTCCTTTAAACTTAGGTGCAATGAATCCTAATTCATCAAATTCTTAAATAGTCCTTGAAATTCTTGACTTTCCTATACAAAGTTAATATATTTCTGTCATTGAAGAACTCTAAGTCATAAAACTTCTATCTGTTTTCTCATACTGATAACTATTCTTGAAAACTACAGAATTAAAAATACAACAAACCAGAGGAAGATTTATTGCAGGAAATCTAGTATTCCACTTACATAATTAACTAAAGGTGAAGAAGCCAGCTCAATCCATTTTTTTTCTGATCATATTGAATTATCCTGAGTCAGTCTATTGTTTTGTGATATACATATCATACATACATACGTGTGTATGTATGTTTTTATTTGATCTCTCCTGTCACAGAATGAAACCTAATCAAAAATATTTCTTGTCTCAAGTAATGGGAGCACTGTTACAGTTTGGTACTTCATCATTAGAGCTATGCTGGAGGAACACCTGCTTCTCTTGTCAGGTGGTGAAGATTCTGAAGGTTGTCTCACCTCTGGTGGTGAAAATGTAGATTAATGGCAGAGAAAATTGTGTCTCAGCAGAGGTAGCTGGCCTTTTTTTTTGTTTGTTTTTTGCTTTTTGGAGGGCAATTGGGGTTAAGTGACTTGCCCAAGGTCACACTGCTCGTTTTTGTGTTAAGTTTCTGAAGCCAGATATGAATTTAGGTCCTCCTGACTCCAGGGCTAGTACTCTATTCACTGTGCCACCTAGCCGCCCCAGTATTTGGTCTTTCTTGATAAAACCAAAGAGGGTAAGGAGGATTGAAGGGAGTTATATCTGGCACATCTGCTGTGAAAAATGTACAAAAGAAGCCACAACAGAGTACAATGCCTGGGCATACCTGCTGGTAGTAATGCAGAATTGCTGGAGGAATTTGATGAAAAGCAAGACCTTATTTTACTTACTAACACCTATGATAAATTGAAAGAAAAGCAATAGTTAATAGTAGCTACTACCTAATATCACCTACTAGGAGCAATGAAAAACTTCAGGAGAGAAGTGTTTGGAGAGGCAAGGAGTAACAAAAATGAGAGAATACGCCTATCTGGAAATGTCACTTTAAATTTACATAGCTCTTTGGGAGATGATAGCTCACTAGATGGTTTCTCTATGTTATATAAGGATTATATTTTGGGCTCTGTTTTGTTTACTTCAATCTTTCCATATACTTTCTTCCTGAAGTATATGAACTTAATGTTTTCAAGGGTAATAAGCATTGATATAATTTTCCCCTTCCCCTTCTGAAATGGACTGTCCTGTTATTGTACAAGGCAGACTCTGGGGATATGCTTTCAAGAATCAAGCATATTAATTCATTAAACTTTATTAATTCAGAAAATAGGATAAAGTGGGAGGAATGGAGGATAGTATGGCAGTGAAAAACATAATGAAAATATTATAAAGTATAATTGAATAATTTTGAACAAGGGTTGTTTCATTACTTCTAAGTACTTAAAGAAATCTAAATTAGGTTAAGGAACTAGGAGAGGGCCTCAGAAAAGTAGCTTTAATGAAAGGTTATGCAATTATAGTACTAATTATTCTTGGTAGCCAAGAAATATTAGATTTTCTACTAATCTAAAGGTCTACAGAACTGTTGTTCTGATCTCATTTTTGGATACCTATGAAACCTGGACTTTGTACCAATGCCATGACAGGAAGCTAAATAACTTCATTTAGAATTGAGTTAGGAACATTCTGAAGATCACCTGGCAAGATACGTTAGCAGACACAGAGGTCCTTTCTTGAGTTGATCTGCATATCATTCAAACTCTACACTAGAGAGCATGATTTTGATGAGCTGGACATGGTGTTCAAATGCCAAACATATGTTTGCCTAAAAAGAATATTTTGCAGAGAACTCACACAAGGCAAACCCTCACATGGAAGTCAGAAGAAGCAACACAAGGATACTCTCATGGTCCCTCTGAAGAACTTTGGAATTTATTGTGATAGCTGGGAGACACATGAGAGATGTGGCAGACACATGGGAGACATGGCACAGGACTTTCCAGCATGGAATACCTACATATAAGAAGACATTGTGTTCTATGAGCCAAGCAGAATTTCAGTAGCTCAAAAGAAATGTGAAATGGGCAAACTTAGGAACATCTCTACTCCATAAATGGTTCATATGGACTGATTGTGTTATAGAGCCTTCTGAGTTCATATGGGTCTGATCAGCTAAAGTTGGACATACCATAGGTTGACAGCAACATAGTGATGTCATTTTTGTCCTCTTCAGGAATGAAGGACTGGGGCAGCTAGGTGGTGCAGTGAGTAGAGTGCCGGCCCTGGAGTCAGAAGGACCTGAGTTCAGATCTGGCCTCAGACACTTAACACACACAAACAAAAATGTAGCCATGTAACCTTGGGCAAGTTACTTAACCCCAATTGCCCTCCAAAAAAAAAAATGAATGAAGGACAACTATTTGCCAGGCACTATGTTAAGTAGGTGATGAAGACACAAAAACAGTAAAAAAAAAAAAAAAGGCCTGCCTTCAAGGAGATTATAGTCAAATGGGGGAGATACCATTTGAACAAATATATACAAAGCAAACTATATGTACGATAAATAGAAAGTAATTAATAGAGGAAAGGAACTAGAATTAAGAGAGTGGTTGGGGAAGACTTCTTGTAGAAGATGGTATTTTAGTTAGGACTAAAGGAAGCCAGGTAGGTATGAACAGAAACACTGGCAAAAATAATATCAAAGAACACATGGCTGTTAAGTAGGTATCTGGAGACTGTTATTGCAAATGAATGTGAGTGCCACAAAAACTGATATGATAGCTCAGTAGAGGTACAACCTTGATTGAGTAGAATCAAAGGTCTTAAGATGAATGGAGATGGTAATCAAAAATGAACTCAAACCTAGAGGTGCTCAAGAAACTGATTATGAAGGAAAGTAGGACAGGATTTTAAGCTCATCTTCCTGGCTGCTCCCAATGTTAAAGCAGACAATGAAACAGAAACACAATAGACAATGGATCCATCAAAAGCCAACTCCAGAAGAAAATCTGATTCACTTCTGAGCTTGCAAAGGTTTTACTAACCAAAATCCAAAGGAATATACAAGTTTGTTCCAAAATGAATTTGTATTCTTTATTCTTCTTGCATTTATAAGAATGAAATATTTGATAATGTTGTAGAAGGAACACCCAGCCCACTGTTAACAGTTTAGAGTATATGCCAAGGCATCAGTTTACATACAGAGAAAGGAAGTATCTCTGTGGTAAGTGGGCTTCTAAATATAAGCCAATCCCAATAAGCACTTATAGCATATAGAAAACATGTATACATGCTGTCTTGACAACCAGTCAGTCACTGGTCTTGGAAGTACTTTACTTTGTTTTAAGGGAGGAGACAGAGACTTCCTGATATGCTAGTCTATGGTTGGCTGTAAGAATCTGAGGGAGAGTGGACTCCATATACCACTTAGTTGTTCTCTCTCATAAAGAGAAGCAAATTATAGACTAAGACACGACTACTTATTTATACTAAAAAGGAGGCTTATTCTAAAATAGATTCACTACTGCCAAGAGAGGAAAAATATAGAGTTCCCCTCTCACTGACAACTTCTAATACACTATGTTCTAAAACACTATGAATTGTGACTCATTCAATCCAATCCGAACATTTATTAAGCTCCTACTATATTGTGTAGTATTGTGTTGTATACTGGGTGTAGAAAGACAAAAATGAAAACAGTCCTTATGGTCAAGGAACTTACGTACTAATGAGGGAGAGTGGAAGGAGATGACATGGACTCCGGAAAAAATACAAAATAATTTCAAGAGTAAAAATATAGTACATTTTGGTTATGGCTAGGCAGTTATATCCACAAATACTATAGGTACTGATAATTTTCACTTAATAGGGTGTTAATGATGTCCTAAGTTTACAAATAAATTATATCACACAAAGTATACTATAGTTATCATCAAGGATACTTTTTTTTTCTTTATCAAATGAAAATAGCTATTTCTAAGTTACAGGGGAAGTAGAGATTGGAACAATATGAGGACATTTACTATTCAGTGCTGTTCAGAGCTCTTCAGTGGTGGAAGGGCTGTTATCAAGATATCAAGTTTTCCATAACTAATTAACCGGAGAGTAGATGATCTTCTGCCGAAGATGTTGAGGAGGGGATTCCTGCAGTGGGTTAGGATGGGACTGAATGTCCTTTGATTTTTCACTCCATTTCAATTATATGAGTGCTTCTATAAGGTTATAATATGTGCTAAGAAAATAACTGTTTAATGAATGCAACTATTTTGAGAATTTCTTGTATGAACAACAAAGATGTGGTGGTTATACATGTTTTTCTATGGTGCTAGAATTAGGAAGAAATCATTGGTACATTTTAGGAAGAATCCAAATCTACATGGCTATTAAATGTTTTACATCACTAGTTTTTTATGGGACATTCATCCCACCCCCTGAAAAGAATTTGAGAAGTGGACTACTGGAAGTCTTTCCAGACATCAGAAGACATCTGTTAGGATATGAAGAGATGGAACTGGGCCATGTGTTAATGAGATCAGTGTAAAATATTTGCCTGCATATTTTTAAAGGGGGAAGTGATGCAGGTGAGGTCAAGTAGCTGGATAAATGTGATCTATACTGCTACTTTCTTCATATTACATGCTTTGCTGTACAGTAACTTTAAAAAAACCTGACATATTTTTAGAAATTAAATTATAAATAACCGAGAAATGATGATATCTTGAGTTTCAAACTTCACATTTCCAATGGTTTGCCCTTTCCAAGCAAGGAAGGCCATCAGAGTTTTGAGTCTATTAATTTTTATCATTTTTCACAGAGCTGTTGTTGGTTTTGTTGATGACATTTAGGTTTCACATGATGAAAAATGAATTGCAAAGCTAAACTCAAATTCCTTATTCATCCATTGATAAATCGGAGGAAGAACAGGAAAGAAGAAATTCAGCATAGACATCTCAAACATCTTAGCTGGAATATGAAGTCCTTTAAACATATGAGAAAATCTAGAAATAGTGCTCAGAAACATTCATGGTGAAGCATGGTAAAGTATTGGACAAAACCTTATAAGGAGATCAATATTGACCTGAGGAAGGGAAAAGAAATATAGACAGGCATACAGAGACAAAGGGAGGAAGAGAGGAAAAGAGAAAGACACAGAGAGAAACACATAGTAAGAGAGAAAGAAAGAGAGGCAGACACAAAGAGACAGAGAAAACAGATACAAAATGAATCACAGAGAGAGAAAAAATGAGAACTTTTAAATGGCTATGAAAAAGTGCTGGATATACAAACAAGTGTGACAGTGTCACAAGGAGCATACATTTGGATGAGGGAAGATAATATGTTTATGTGCTGAAATGCAGGATGGGTGGACCTGTTCATAAGTAAGGCATTACACAAGTGAGACAAGTAAGGAGAAAGAAAAGGATTCCTCAGAGTCTAGAGGAGAAACAAGGTAAAACATAGTTGGCATCCTTCCTAAAATGTTGGTCCCATGTAAGGGATCATGAATGAGGAAAAGAGAGTTTTAGAGCAAAGTTTTCTCATGGTGGCAGTATAGCAGATGAGAAGTTGAATTCTTAAGAGATGATGATGATGATGATTAATGATAGCATTTATTCACCACTTTAAGATTTATAGTGTTTTACAAATATTATTTCATTTTATCCTGACAAAAGTTATGAAAAGTAGGTTCTATTATTATCCCCATTTTATGGAAAACGAAACTGTAATTGGTGTAAGTTATTGACTTTTTGTAATGGAAATGCAGATTTGAAGATCTTCCCTGCCCCTAGGCCTTTTGATTGGCTTATGTGACTTTGATTGGCTTAAGTGACTCTGAGAACCTTCCTTGATTTGAGAATATACTCTGCCTCCTAATAGGCTGAATGTGGTCACATGGAGCCTGTGGTAGGAGGCTTGGTTTTCAGGTGTGACCACACCTTGATGCTGTGTGATCAAGCTGTGGGTCAAGAGGGTGGTTACATTCTCTGAACAAGGAGAAGACTATATAATCCCTGATTTGAGGCTTTGCTTTGGGGCTGACTTTGAGAAGTGTTGTGTGATTTGACCAGATGAGACTCTGGGCAGCCGTTGAGAGCCCCCCGGCTTTGAAAACCCAGATGTTGATGCTTCCCTCTCTGGTAACTGTTATTTTGATATTGATAATGGTTGTACAGTTTGGAAGCCTGTCTGATCTGTCTGTATACTCTGAAGTTTGGGGTTCTGATCTTTTCCCCTGAACTAAGTAATATATGTTTGTTTGATTAAAGTAAGCTTGTTAACCCATTTTGAGTTGCTTTCCTTTTGAAAAGCAGATCTAAGAACCTGTGTTGGCAGCCACTCTGGGGATGCTGGAGTGCTTGCCGCTACACTTGTCCAGGGTCACTCACTGTCTCAGGCTAGATTTGAACTTAGATGTTCCCAACTCCAAATTCAAACCTCTATCCACTTTGCCATTTAGTTGCCCTAGAGTACAAGAGAGAGTGATAAATTAATGATCTCATCAGTTTTATACTCTATCCACTGGTGTTTCATTACACCTTGGTGTTCTTTGAGGCTGGAATCTTTCAGGTTTCTTTTTCATGTCTTTTCACAAATCCTTCTAGAAAATATTATGGAGAGAACAAAGCAATGTGTTACCTAGCCATGTGGTCTAGTGGAAAAAGCATTAGGCCTAAAGTCAAGAAGACTTGATTTCAAAACTAGTCTCAGACACTCATGAGCTTTGTGAACTTGACAAATCAATTAACCTCTGCCTACTTCAGTTTTCTCAACTATAAAGTGATAGTAATAATAGCACCCCTCCCAGGGTTTTTGTGGAGCTCAAATAAGATAATATTTGTAAGGTGCTGGCATATAGTGGGTGATTAATAAATGCTTATTTCCTTTATCCCTTACTTTAGATTTTCTCCAATCACCCAGATTGTGAGTTCATTTACATTTCAGTTATCTCCTCTAAGAAAGGAATATAAAATGAATTGTCTAACTTATTAAATCAATCAACTTTATTAGTCTGGCATCCCAAATTAAAGAGCCTGGGGTGGTGTCAACCTGAGGAAAGATTCCATCCCAACTTTCCTTTGCATTCTGCTCCCTCTCCAGATTAACTGCATAATGACTATTTTTCTCTCCAATTGAGCTGAAAGGGTTGCCATCTGGAGTTTGAAGGGGAGACTAAATTTTTCCTTGAACTGTGGTGAGCTGTTAAAAATTCAAGTGTATTAATCTGGTCTCTAATTTTTAATCTCAAATTCCCAAATTTTAAATAAAAAAATAAAACCAGTTTTAATGACAGCTACAGAAGAGCATAAATGAAATTGTGCACAGTGAACATGTAACAGTTGGCAAGCATCCTGATTTCATGCTGCTTTTTTGCAAGCAGAGGCTTTCAAAACTTCCAGTGTAACACATCTAAGGGTACTTAGGGGAATAAATATGGAGGAGAGGACATGAATATGAGCCATCCTTGCTCAAAGTTTTTATGCTAATGTTGTTGGCCTTGGAAATTATACAAAGAATCTTTTAGCCTATCCTATGGATGTCTCTGAGTTCTACTTAAAAGCAGATTACATAGCATATACATAAACCATCCCTGCATGAGATGAATCTATAAGTATTCAGGGTTCAGTGTAAGCTACCTTCAATAAACAACATTTAATGTTGTGAAGAATAGACAGTGCCAAACAAGGTTTGATGGCTTTCCTGATAGGAAAACTAAATTATGAATTGCAGGATCAAAACATATGAAGGATATTGGGATTTTAGAAAAGAATTGCTGGGGGGCGGAGCCAAGATGGCGGAGTAGAAACAGCTCGTCCAAGCCACTCTGCCCCCAGATTCCCCCCAAACTATGTAAAAGGGGACTCTGAACAACTTCTGGAGCCCCAGCACCCACAGAACGACACAGAGAAGCTAACCTCCCGCTGTGGACAGCCCAGCAGCCCTTCAGGAAGGACCAGCGCCGGGCAGTGTGCAGCGCACAGAGCACAGGAGCCGAGCCGAGCCCAGGTCCGCATGAGCCGAGGTTTTAGCCCCAGGGCGGCAGGGCCAGCAGCCGGCTGGAGGAACCCCAGAACACCAGGAGCTGTGGAGACTCCAGAATTATCAACATAGACATGCCTAGGACAAAGTAAGAGGTTAGTGTCCTATGGACTTTGGGACTGGTATTTAGGGAATGCGTTGGCTCCCTCCCCTGGGGGCTAGAAGCCACTGAGGAGACACGCTATTTTGCAGTTTTCAGAGGCGGCTCCTGCTCCCGGCCTCCAAATCCTAGGGAGATCCAGCGATCAGTGTTGGGGGGTAATCTCTCTTGCTTTAACCTCCCTGGATCTGGATTGTGATCTAGGGTGGAAGTCGTGGGTGGGTTTACAGCTTGCCAGAAACGGAAGTTGCCCCCCACACGTTCGGGACGAAAATTCCTCTATCTGGCCTTAAAGCCATAGTGTGGCAACAAGCCCAAAAGTCAAGTAATTAAGTGGCAACATGCCAAGGCAAAGGAAACAGAAAAATGCAACCCTAGACTCCTATTTTGGGGGCATAGAGTGGGAAAAGGACTGTGAGTTCAGAAGTCCTGCTCCAAAAGCCCCAGGGGAAAACATGAGTGGGTTGCAGGCCATAGAGGACCTTAAGAAGGACTTTAAAAATCAAATAAGAGAAGTGGAGGAAAAATTGGAAGAGAAATGAGAAGGATGCAGGAAAAGTATGAAATGAGGGTCAACAGCCTGACTGAGGAAAACAACACCTTAAAAAATAGACTAGCTCAAATGGCAAAGGAGGCCCAAAAGGGCAATGAGGAGAAGAATGCCTTAAAAAGTCGAATTTGCCAGATGGAAAAGAATCTCAAAAGTTCACTGAGGAGATTCATTCCTTCAGAGTTAGACTGGAGCAAATGGAAGCTAATGACTTTATGAGAAATCAAGAAGCTGTTAAGCAGATCCAAACAAATGAAAGATTAGAAGGCAATGTGAAATATCTCATGGGAAAAACCACTGACCTGGAAAATAGATCCAGGAGAGACAATTTAAAAATTATTGGACTACCTGAAAGCCATGATCAAAGAAAGAACCTAGAAATCACCCTTCAAGAAATTCTCAAGGAAAATTGCCCTGATGTTTTAGATCCTGAGGGCAAAATAGAGGTTGAAAGAATCCACAGATCACCTCCTGAAAAAGATCCCAAAAAGAAAACTCCCAGGAATATTATAGCCAGGTTCCAGAATCCCAGATCAAGGAGAAAATACTACAAGCAGCCAGGAAGAAACAATTTCAATATTGTGGAAACACAATCAGAATAGCCCAGGACCTGGCAGATTCTACACTGAGGGATTGAAGGGCATGGAATATGATATTCCAGAGGGCAAAAGAGCTGGGAATGAACCTAAGGGTCACCTACCCAGCAAAACTGAGTATTTTGTTTCAGGGGAAAATATGGTCATTCAGTGGAATAGAGGACTTTCAAGCATTCTTGAGGAAAAAACCAGAACTGAATAGAAAATTTGACATCCAGACACAAGAAGGAAGAGATGCCTGAGAAGGTAATCAGGGAAAAGAAATCAAAAGGAACTTATCAAAGTTGAACTATTTACATTCCTATATGGAAAAGCAATAACTGAGACTGATGATATCTTTCTCACTATGAAAATAATGGAAGAAGGGGGTGTGGTCATATGAATACATATGTGAATGTGTGTGTATATGGTTACAGTTATATATGGATAGAGGGCATAGGTTGAATTTGTTGGGAAGGGAGAATACTCAAGGGATGAAATTATGAGGTGAGAGAGGAAAGTAGCAAGAGGAGATGGGGAGAGATAGGGTAGGGTAAACTATCCCATGTAGAAGAAGCAAGGGGAAGTGGTTGCAAAGGAGGGGGAGAATAAGGAAGGCTAAAAAGGCAAAACCACATTCACATTGAATTTGGTTCAGGGAGAAAATGACATACATACTAAATGGGATATCTCAACCTGCAGCAGGATAGGGGGAAGGGGGATGAGAGGAGGGATGATGGATGGGAGGGCATCCTTGGGGTGAGGGGAGGTTGGAAGTACCCACTATAGAAGAGGGACAGGATCATGTAGGGAATGGACCAGGTGGGGGGTGGGATGAGTGGGAGGGAATTATAAGCAGCCTTGTACAATATATCTACTATGATAATGTTTTGCATAGCTAGACATGTACAACATATACTGAATAACTTATCTCCCAAGAGGGAATGGGTGACAAGGGAGGAAGGAAATGGATCTGAAATTCGAGGTTTAAATGTTTCAAATATATATATATATATATATATATATATATATATATATATATATATATATATATATATATATATATACTATTATTAATACTCTTTTGCTGTAATTGGGAGATAAGATGTGCAGGCATCGGGACACAAAGATTCACCTTCCTCTAATGGAAAAGTCGAAGGGGGTATGGGAGAAGGTATGGGAGAGAGCAGATTGGAGGAAGCGATATCTTGTGGGACTGCTATTCTGGGAGGTTGGGTAGGGGAATAACGGGGGGGGGAAATGATTGTAACTCAAAATCTGGCAGAAATGAATGATGTAAAACAGAAGTTAATAAAGCATTTGTTTAAAAAAAAAGAAAAGCATTGCCTACAATATTTGAGAAAAATTAGCTTGCCAAATTAATTTGGTTGACTGTTAAGAGTATTACCCCATGGGGGATGAGAGATAAACAGTAATGATAAATGGAAATGTATCAAGATACTATGGAGTGGGGGGCAGTGGAATGTCCAAAGGAATATCACTGGAGTCAGTGCTAAACCCAGTCTGACAACATCTTAATGGTTGAGTGGATGGAATAAACAACACATTAACGAAATTAACAGGCCTTTCGGTTTCTTTCCCCCTTATACAAGAATTATTTAGGAAATCAAACAAAAAGAAAAAAATGATAATTTCAAATTTTAAAGGAAAGATATTTTAACTTAATAATTCCCTAAAAGAAGGATTAGTAAAAGGGTGATTTCAAAGGATAGTGAGACACTTATTACAGAATTGTTAAATAATCTGATGATCAACAAGCTACTGTTATTGGAAGAAAAAAAGGAGAGAAGATTTTGAAAAAAAGAAGTTGGGAATTTTTTTACTTTTAGATTGCTACATTTTCCTTATAGTAAGCTATGCCTTGGCTAGTTTGGGGTCCAGTTTACACAGAATTTACCATCTATGCCAAGATGAGGCTTGACATAATAACTGTTTGACCCTGGGAAAGGAACAAACTCTCTTGGTCTTAGATTTTCTTGCCTATAAATTGTGGATAAGAATAACTGTACTAGCTATGCCACTGGATTGTTTTGAGGAGCAAATGGAAGAAAGCCAGCAACATACTCTGTAGACCTTAAGGTGTTATAGTGACGAGAATTGGGAAGAGGAAAGGAATGAGCAGTTATACATCATCTGCTATGTGACACGTACTGACTGTGCTAAGAAACTGTTATAATTGTCCCAAAGAGAAGCAGGCCTTAATTCGATTCAATAAGCATTCATTAAGCATCTACTCTGTCCTAGGTATTGTGTACCATGTTGGGGATATAAAGTTAGAAAGCAAAACAAAACAAATAAATAAAAATATTGTTTCCTTTAAAAATTTACATTTTAGTGTGGTTATATGTAGAGAGATAAGAAAATTTAAAAAAATTGGAGAAGAGGCCTGCTTTAGGTCCTCTCACGAGGTGATCAATCACAACTTGACTAAAGATTGTTACCAGTAAATAATATCACATGGAAATCATAAGAACAGGACGGCATATATGTAAAGAGAACTAATAGTTTCCAAAAGCTTAATCAATAATATAGTTGCTCTGACACATCAGTGATAATGTATTATTAGCAGATTTCTAAGTTAAGTCCATTCCAGTTTTAACAGTGATACCAGGTCCTGGCAGATTGGCTATATGTTTTGGCATATTCATTTTTAAAAAATACATTGGCCTGAAAGGAATTTTTTCCAATAAAATGTGTCTAGACAATGATAGTGTTAGTCTCAATTATTAATCTAGCCAGTTCTTCATTCAGGAAGGTTGCCCACCATAATTGGCTAGGGTTTTGAGGTGCTTTTTGTTTCCTTTTGTTTGTTTTTGTAGGATGGCCTACTGAATCATCTACAGACACTCATTCAGATTCCCATATGAGAGACAATGAACACATTTAAGGCAGTGAAGGGATGTTGATGTAATCTGTGGCAACCAAAACAACACAAAGCTGTCACAGAACCCATGCCCTCAGCCCAATTCCAGTCTATATTGTAATTAGCCAATCATTGGTTAATTTTTGTTTCTCACTTTTCATTTCTCCCTCTGCTGGAGGGTCCAAGTGAAGTCATAAAACAGGAGATATAGTCATTAGCCTAAGAATAGGCTGAAGCAAGTTCTCTTCACAAGCCTTTAAATCCTGATGTGTTGACAAATTCAAGACCACTTGCTAAATGTCTCTACTCCCTCATTGATACAGACAGGTTGGCTGGGTACTGCAGTACCCAGAAGTACTGGGTACTTCTCCTTAAAATATAGTAGCTAAGATATAGCATACTTTCACGTGATTCAGTGAAATTGATCAGGAGAAGGATATACATATTTACTTCCTAGGAAAGGAAGGAGACACAATGGTAGTGGCTATGTTTCACTGGAAGGCAATACCAATAAGAAAGTTCAGTTATATAAAACAGCAGTCAGTCAATCACCAAGAAATTATTAAATACCCTCTGTCTGCTAGACTGGGGGTAGAAAGAAAAAATGGAAAAGGAGGAAATTACATTAGAGCCATGATTTATAGATACATAACACATATACATCTCACAGATACACATGCAGAATAGAAAAGCATTTGTAGTTGATAGTGTAAGGGAAGGTCTTCCACAAAAGGAACCATGTGCCTAGTCACTAAGAAACAGCTTATTAACATGAATATTTCAGGGAATCAGAAGAGCAGTGATTTGGAATCAGGAGACTGTATTAGCAAGTACCCCTGCACAATCAGAATGGCCTGCTAGCACAAGTTCTCTGATCTGCTTTTCTAAAGGAAAGACAGTTTTAAAGGGATTAAGGATCTTACTTTAAAAGACAGAGAGATATAGATAAGTAGAAAGAAGTGAGTACACAAGAAAGAATGCTATAGGGCTCCAGCTGAACCAACCACCTAAATACACCACCAGATTGGGAGAGTACCAACATGAGTAGTTGGGGGGTCCTTAGCAAATGGTTACTCAGAGTCCCATCCAGGGAATCAAAAAATCCTTCTCCTAAGTGAGCACACAATATAAAATACTACCCTCTCCGTATATATAGTTTTCAACTAACAGAACAGAAAATTTAACTTTCAAATACAAGAAGAAGAGAAGCATGAGAAGGTAAAGAGGAAAAAGAAATCATAAGGAACTAATTAAAGTCGAACTATTTACAGTCCTACATGGAAAAATAATAATAGTAACTCATGAGACTTTTTCTCAGTATGAGCATAGTTGAAGGGAATATATATATATATATATATGTATATATACATATATTTGTATGTATAGGCGGGTGTATGTGTAAACAAATATATATTGAGAGTATATGTGTGTGTGCATATATACATAGACAGAAGGTACAGGATGAGTTGAATATGAAGGGATGATACCTAAAAAATAAAATTAAGAGGTGAGAGAGGAACATATTGGGAGAAGATGAAAGGGAGAGATTGAATAAAGTAAATTATCTCATATAAAAGAGGCAAAAGAAAACTGTTACAATGGAGGGGAAGAGCAGGAAAGTGAAAGGGAATGGGCCAACTTTACTCTCATTGAATTTTGTTTAAGGAGGGAATAACCTGCACACTCAATTGGGTATCATACCCTACAGGAAAGTAGGTGGGAAGGGTATAAGAGGGGGGATGATAGAAGGGAGGGCAGATTGGGGGAGAGGATTGTTAGAAGCAAACACTTATGAAAGGGACAGGATCAAAGTGGAAAATAGAATAAGAGAATGGCAGGATAGGATGGAGAGAATTGTAGTTATTCTTTCACAATACAACGACTATGGAAATGTTTTGCATAACTACACATGTACAAATTATATTAAATTGCTTGTCTTCCCAGTGGGGGTGGGTGAGGAGGGAGGAAGGAAAAGAATCTGGAAATCAAAGTTTTAAAAACAAATGTTAAAAATGTTTTTTACATGCAACTGGGACATACGATATATGGGCACTGGGGTACAGAAATCCATCTTTTCCTCCTAGAAATTTGCGGTGGGGATGGGGAAGGATAAAAGAGAGAACAGGTTGGGGGAAGGGGTATTCAATAGTTTGCTAACTTGGGGTGGGGGTAGGGGAAAGATATCGAGAAAATGTCTAACTCAAAATCTTGTGGAAATGAATGTTGAAAACTAAAAATAAATAAATTAATTAGAAAAAAATAATTTTATTCTTGAACATTTTCCATCTCTTCTGGGTTGATTTCCTCTGAAGGAAATTAGGACAAGGAGATCTTAATTTTCTTTCCTCTAAACCTCACAAACATGTTTACAAACATTTAGAGTGACTACAAGTCTCTTTCCATATTTCCTCTCTTCTGTTACAAAATCTAGGATACAGTAGTCCCTTACCCCCAGTTATCTCATCATTTCCAACCCAATGAGAGCCTCACTCTTTGTGACAATCAGATCCATGACCATTTTCCCCCCTTATCTGTTTGTTTCTTCACCTTTTGAGAGAAGAAATTGTCACTAAAGCAAGGTATTCATTGTTCTGCTTTTGCCAGAGAGAGCCACAGTGGGTGTCTGGATATTTGAAATCCCCCCCTACCTAAACCTCTGTACCAAGCCTTTGATCATAGTCACAGACTTTTAGCGATTTACCTTTTCTATCCAAGTGCCTTGCTGTATACTCTACAATAAGAAAATCACTTCTTTTTATCCCTGCTATACTTCCTATGCAAGGATTTCCCCTTTCTAGTTTTTAAATTTCTTTGTTGGAATATTTTCTTAATATACAATACTATTCTAATACATTTTCCCTTTGCCTATCCTATTTCTATTAAAAAGGACAAACCAAAGATGGTGTATCAGTGGTGGATGAGAAAATCCCAGTGATTTGGGTCAAACCCCCCTCTGTTAGTAAAGTTCTACTGTGGCAAAAAGCTCAAAAGTCAAGTAGTGGAGTGGCAACATGAGCAAGTGAGGGAAGCAAGGCAAGCACAGTGGTCTGACTTTGGATTCCTTTTGGGGGGACA
Organism: Gymnobelideus leadbeateri; assembly: GCA_011680675.1. Lineage (NCBI taxonomy): Eukaryota > Metazoa > Chordata > Mammalia > Diprotodontia > Petauridae > Gymnobelideus > Gymnobelideus leadbeateri. The sequence continues at coordinate 112,168 of WOXC01007886.1, forward strand.
AAAAGGATAGGGCATGGAACAGGAAGAAGACAGTGAAGTCAGAACTCTTACACCAAAAGCTTCCAGCAAAAGAATAAGCTTCTTGAAGGCCATAGAGGAGATTATGAAAGATTTTGAAAAACAAATAAGAGTAGTGGAGGAAAAAATGGGAAGAGAAATGAGAATGAGGCAAGAAAAGAATGAAATGAGAGTCAACAACGTGACTGAAGAAAACAACCCCTTAAAAAACACTAATTCAAATGGCAAAAGAGGCTCAAAAGGCAATGAGGAGAAGAATGCCTTAAAAAGCAGAATTTGCCAGATGGAAAAAGAAATCTCAACAGCTTCCTGAAAAGAATCATTCCTTCAGAATTAGATTGGAACAAATGAAAGCTAGTGACTTTATGAGAAATTAAGGTACTATTAAACAGATCCAAACAAAAGACAAAAATAGAAGGCAATGTGAAATGTCTCGCTGGGAAAACCACTAACCTGGAAAATAGATCTGGGAGAGATAATTTAAAAATTATTGGACTATCTGAAAGCCATGATCAAAAAAAGAACCTAGAAATCATCCTTTAAAAAATTCTCAAGGAAAATTGCCCTGATAATTTAGAACCAGGGGGCAAAATAGAGGTTGAAAGAATCCACCAATCACCTCCTAAAAAAGATTCTAAAAAGAAAACTTCTAGGGATATTATCGCCAGGTTCCAGAGTTCCCAGATCAAGGAGAAAATATTACAAGCAGCCAAGAAGAAACAATTTGAATGCTGTGAAAACACAAGCAGGAAAACACAGGATCTGGCAGCTTCTACACTGAGGGATCTAAGAGCTTGGAATATATTTCGGAGGTCAAAGGAGCTGGGATTAAAATCAAGAATCACCTACCCAGCAAAACTGAATATCATGTTTCAGGGGAAAATATGGTAATTCAATGGAATAGAGGACATTCAACCATTCTTGATGACAAAAATAGAGTTGAATAGAAAATTTGACACTCTGGTACAAGAAGCAAAGAAGCATGATAAAGTAAACAGGGAAAAGAAATCATAAGGAACTTATAAAAGTTGAACTACTTACATTCCTACATGGAAAATGATAATGATAATTGTAACTTATAAAACATTTCTCAGTATGAGAATAGTTGAAGGGAATAGAAATGTATATATGTATGTGTATATATATATATACACACACATACATATACACAAATACATATACATACAAATATATGTCTATATAGGAGTGTATATGGGTGTATGAATACATATGTGAATGTGTGTATACACTAGTACCAAGGTATATATAGACAGGGCACAAGACCAATTGAATAGGAAGGGATGATACTTAAAAGGTAAAATTAAGAGATGAGAGAGAATATAATGACAGGAGATGGGGAGAGACACAATAGGGTAAATTATCTCATACAGAAGAGGCAAGGGAAAACTCTTATAATGCAGGAGAAGAACAAGAAGGTAGAAGGGGATGAGTCAACCTTATTCTCATTGAATTGGGCTTAGGGACGGAATGACATACACACTGTATAGGATATGTCACCCTACAGGAGAGGAAGGGGGAAGGCATGTGTGGGGAGATGATGGAAGGGAGGGCAGTCTGGGGGGAGAGGAAAGTTAGAAGCACCCATTTTTGAAAAGGGAAAGGATCAAAGTAAATAATAGATCTAGTGGGGGATGGGATAGGATGGAGGGAAATATAGTCAGTCTTTCAAAATATATCTACTATAGAAAAATTTTCCATAGCTACACATGTAAAACCTATATTGAATTGCTTATCTTCCTAGTAAGGCTTGGTGATGAAGGAGGCAGGGAAAGAATCCGGAATTCAAATATTTAAAATCAAATGTTTAAAATATATTTTTATTATTTGATCTGACCTCCAAGGTCAGGGGCGGCTTGGTCTTACCTTTTTCCAGCCTTCAGTGTACACCTGGTCATAGCCCAGCTATGTTCCCCAAGAATGGATTTCCAAGCCAGGAGAGTCAAAGAGTAGCAAGACTTTATTCAGCAGCTTCTTATATGATTACATCCTAACTACTACCTGTTTAACTAAGAGTTCAGAGTATATGGTGTATAATTGTATAGCCATCATAAACTACTATCTTTGTGAGTACAACATTTTCCTTGTTCCCATATACCTCTTACAACACAGCCGAGTACTCTGTATCAGGTTCCGAGTACTGGGCAGGATGTTCCAAACCTCCCTAAACCTCCCCAAACCTCCCTGGGATCTCAAGGTTTCTCTTCCCTTGAAGACCCTATTGGTTGGCAACAAGTCAGAAGGTCATCGAGCTCCCTTCCTGGAACAGAGCTGTCTCATGGAATGTCTTATTTACCTCCACAGTGTTACTGTAGAGTCAGCATGCTCTGGGTCTCATGCCTCCAGGGGAACTGCACATATACCCCCAACAATTATTATTATTATTATTATTATGAATGTAACTGGGAAATAAGATATACAAGCACTGGGCATAGAGATCCTACTAGAAAGTCAGAGAGGTATGGGGGAAGAAATGAGAGAGAGCAGATTGGTAGAGGGGATATTCAGTGGGATGACAGTTTTGGGGTGGTGGGTAGGAAAAAATGGGGAGAAAATTTATAACTCAAAATTTTGTGGAAATGAATGGTGTAAATTAAAAAATAATAAAAAAAAGAATTAGTCAATAAACAAATGAAACAAAACAAAATAAATGTAAAAAGGCAAACTACCCAGACTTCTAACCTGGTCATTCCTTCTATTCCACAAATTTTTTTCTTTCTTTTAAATTCATTTATTTATTTTTAGTTTTCAACATTAATTTCCAAAAGATTTAGAGTTACAAATTTTCTCCTTCTTTCCCCTACTACCTACCCCAAGATAGTACACCTACTGAATACCCTTTCCCTCAATCTGTTCTTTCTTATATACTCTCCTACCCAACGTCCTAACTTTTTAGTAGGGCAAGATAGATTTCTATACCCAAGTGCCTGTATATCTTATTTTCCAGGTGCATGTAAAAACATATTTTTTACATTTGTTTTTACAACTTTGATTTACAGATTCTTTTTCTTCTCTTCTCACCCACCCCCACTGGGAAGACAAGCAATTCAATATAGGTTATACATGTGTAGTTACACAAAACATTTCCATAGTAAGTTATATTGTGAAAGACTATATTTCCCTCCATCTTATCCCTCCTCCCAAAATTTTCTATTTTCTACTTTGTCTCTGTCCCATTTCTTTTTTTTTTAAATGCTTTATTAACTTCTGGTTTACATCATTCATTTCTACCAGATTTTGAGTTACAATTTTTTCCCTATTTTTCCCCTACCCACCACCCCAGGATAGCAGTCCCACAAGATATCCCCTCATCCAATCTGCTCTCTGCCATATATTCTCCCATACCCCCTTCGACTTTTCCATTAGGGCAAGGTGAATCTCTGTCTCCCAATGCCTGCACATATTATCTCACAATGACATGCAAAATAGTATTAATAATAGTATTTTTATATATTTGAGACATTTAATGTTAAAACTACAAATTTCAGATCCATTCCCTTCCTCCCTTGTCACCCACTCCCACTGAAAAGATAAGTAATTCACTATGTGTTTTACATGTTTAGCTATGCAAAACATTACCATAGTAGATATATAGTAGATATATATATATATATATATAGACTGCTTATATTTCCCTCCCACCCATCCCATCCCCCACCCAGTCCATTCTCTACTTTGAACCTGTCCCTCTCTGATAGTGGGTACTTCCAACCTCCCCTCCCTCTAGAATGCCCTCCCCTCCATCATCCCTCCTCTCATCCCCCTTACCCCTACTCTCCCACAGGGTGAGATATCCCATTTAGTATCTATGTCATTCTCTCCCTGAGCCAAATTCAGTGAGAATATGGTTTTGCCTTTTTGCCTTCCTGTTCTTCCCCTCCCCTGTAACCACTTCCCCTTGCTTCTTCTACATGAGATATTTAACCCTACCCTGTCTCTCCCCATCTCCTCCTCTTGCCACGTTCCTCTCTCACCTCTTAACTTCACCCCTTAAGTATCATCCCTTCCTACCAAATTCAACCTGTGCCCTCTATCCATGTATACCTGTAAACATATATACACACATTCATATATGTATTCATATACCCATATACCCTTCTTGAATTGTTTTTCCATGTAGGAATGTAAATAGTTCAACTTTGATAAGTTCCTTTTGATTTTTTTTCCCTGATTACCTTCTCAAGCATCTCTTGCTTCTTTTGTCTGAATGTCAAATTTTCTATTCAACTCTGGTTTTTTTCCTCAAGAATGCTTGAAAGTCCTCTATTCCACTGAATGACCATATTTTCCCCTGAAACAAAATACTCAGTTTGATGGGTAGGTGACCCTTGGGTTCATTCCCAGTTCTTTTGCCCTCTGGAATATCATATTCCATGCCCTTCAATCCATCAGTGTAGAAGCTGCCAGGTCCTGTGCTATTCTGATTGTGTTTCCACAATATTGTAATTGTTTCTTCCTGGCTGCTTGTAGTATTTTCTCCTTGATCTGGGGATTCTGGAACCTGGCTATAATATTCCTGGGAGTTTTCTTTTTGGGATCTTTTTCAGGAGGTGATTGATGGATTCTTTCAACCTCTATTTTGCCCTCTGCATCTAAAACATCAGTGCAATTTTCCTTGAGAATTTCTTGAAGGATGATTTCTAGGTTTTTTTCTTTGATCATGGCTTTCAGGTTGTACAATATTTTTTAACATTATCTCTCTTGGATCTATTTTCCAGGTCAGTGGTTTTTCCCATGAGATATTTCAAATTGTCTTCTATTCTTTCATTTGTTTGTATCTGTTTAACAGCATCTTCATTTTTCATAAAGTCAATATCTTCCATTTGCTCCAGTCTAACTCTGAAGGAATGAGTCTCCTCAGTAAGCTTTTGAGATTCTTTTTCCATCTGGCAAATTCGGCTTTTTAAGGCATTCTTCCCCTCATTGCCTTTTTGAGCCTCCTTTGCCATTTGAGTTAGTCTATTTTAAGGTGTTATTTTCCTCCGTCAGGCTGTTGACTCTCTTTTCATACTTTTCCTTCATCCTTCTCATTTCTCTCCCCAATTTTTCTTCCACTTCTCTTATTTGGTTTTTAAAATACTTCTTAAGCTCCTCTATCGCCTGTAACACACTCATATTTTCATTTGAGGCTTTTGGAGCAGGATTTCTGTCCTCACAGTCCTCCTCCTATTCCATGCTTTGATCCTCTTTGCCCCCAAAATAGGAGTCTAATGTTGCATTTTTCTGTTTATTTTGTTTCCTTTGCCTAGGCATATTACCACTTAATTACTTGACTTTTGGGCTTGTTGCCACAGTAGAACTCTGCCTCCAGACAGGGGAGCTTCCATCCCAAACGTTGGGGTCTTCACAACTTCCAGAGGTATTAGTTGGGTGGCCTCTGTGAAGCCTCCATATGCTCCGGCAAGCTGGATACCCACCCCACGCCTTCCATTCCAGACCACAATCCAGATCCAGGGAAGTTAAAGCAAGAGCAATTACCCCCTACCCCCCGCCCCCGCAAGGCTGATTGCTGGATCTCCCTACAGTTCGCAGGCCAGGAGCTGAAGCTGCCACTGAAGATGCAAAATGGCTTCTGTGCCTTGTCTCCTCAGCTGCTTCTAGCCTCAGGGGAAGAAGCTGACACTTTCTTCAAATACTAGGCCTAAAGTCCATAGGGCACTAACGTCTCACTTTATCCGAGGCATGTCTGTGTTGATAATTCTGGAATTGCCACCTCTGCTGGTGTTCTGGGGTCCCTGCAGTCGCTGCTGGCCCGGCTGCCCTGGGGCTAAAACCATGGCTCACACGGACTTGGGCTCAGCTCCCTGAGCACTGCACTGCACTGTTGGCTCCCAGAGCACTGTGCTGGACGCTCCCTGCAGGGCTGCTGGGCTGTCCTCATTGGGATGTTAGCTTGTCTGTGTAGTTTTGTGGGTGCTGGAGCTCCAGAATTTGTTCAGATTCCCTTTTTACATGGTTTGGAAGTGGTGTGGGGGGAGAGCACCTTGGAAGTGCTGTTTCTACTCTGACATCTTGGCTCCGCCCCCTCTATTCCACCAAATATTAATTATATTTGAGGTGAAATTTATACTTTTTGTTTTTAAACATAGACCTTCCCTTTTTATTGTCTAAACTTTGGGCATTTGTCTGTAGATTTTGGGTTGGTGAATTTTAGTACTGGCTTTTTTTGTATTTTTCTCTTTGAATTTCTTTTTTTTTTTAAATTAAACAACTGCTTTATTAACTTCTGGTTTACATCATTCATTTCCATCAGATTATGAGTTACGTTTTTTCCCTACCCACTACCCCAGAATAGCAGTCCCAATAGATATCCCCTCATCCAATCTGCTCTCTCCCATATCCCCTTTGACTTTGCTATTAGGGCAAGGTGAATCTCTGAGGCCCAATGCCTGGACATCTTATGAAACATTTAATTTTAAAACTTTGATTTTCAGATCCATTCCCTTCCTCCCTTGTCACCCACTCCCTCTGAGAAGATAAGCAATTCGGTTTGTGTTGTACATGTATAGCTATGCAAAACATTACCATAGTAGATATATTGTAAAAGACTGCTTATATTTCCCTCCCACCCATCTCACCTCCCACCTGGTCCATTCCCTGCTTTGATCCTGTCCCTCTTTGATAGTGGGTACTTCCAACCTCCCCTCCCCACAGAATGCCCTCCCCTCCAACATACCCCCTCTCATCTCCCTTTCCCCTACTCAGGAGAGTGAGTGAGGGTAAGATATTCCATTTAGTATGTATGTGATTCTCTCCTTGAGCCAACTTCAATGAGAATATGCTTTTGCCTTTTTGCCTTCCTGTTCCCCTCCTCTGCAACTACTTCCCCTTGCCTCTTCTACATGAGATAGTTTACCCTACCGTGTCTCTCTCCATCTCCTCTTGCCACTTTCCTCTCTCACCTCTTGACTTCACCCCTTAAGAATCATCCCTTCCTTGGGGCGGCTAGGTGGCAGAGCAAGCAGAGCACTGGCCCCGGAGCCAGAAGGACCCGAGCTCGGATCCGGCCTCAGACACCCAACACAGAAACAAAAACCCAGCCGTGTGACCCTGGGCAAGTCACCCAACCCCAGTTGCACTCCAAAAAAAACTAATCATCCCTTCCCATCAAATTCAACCTGTGCCTTCTATCCAAGTATACCTGTGAACATATGCCATGTACCCTTCTTCAATTATTTTCATAGTGAGAAAGGTTTCATCAAACACAGTTATTGTTTTTCCATGTAGGAATGTAAATAGTCCAACTTTGATAAGTTCCTTTTGATTTCTTTTCCTTGATTGCCTTCTCAAGCATCTCTTGCTTCTTGTGTCTGAATGTCAGATTTTCTATTCAACTCTGTTTTTCAAGAATGCTTGAAAGTCCTCTATTCCACTGAATGCCCATATTTTCCCCTGACACAAGATACTCAGTTTTGCTGGGTAGGTGATCCTTGGCTTCAATCCCAGCTCTTTTGCCCTCTGGAATATCATATTCCATGCCCTTCGATCCCTCAGTGTAGAAGCTGCCAGGTCCTTGGCTTTTCTGATTGTGTTTCCACAATATTGAAATTGTTTCTTCCTGGCTGCTTGTTGTATTTTCTCCTTGATCTGGGAGTTCTGGAGCCTGGCTATAATATTCCTAGGAGTTTTCTTTTTGGGATCTTTTTCAGGAGGTGATCGGTGGATTCTTTCAACCTCTATTTCCCCCACTGGGTCTAAAACATCAGGGCAATTTTCCTTGAGAATTTCTTTTTTTTTTTTTTTTTAAAGCAATTGGGGTTAAGTAACTTGCTCAAGGTTACATGGCTAGTCATTATTATTTATGCGTGGGTGCTCATTTTCTGAGGCCGGATCTGATCTCGGGTCATCCCAACTCCGAGGCCGACGCTCTTACTCACTGCGCCACCTAGCCGCCCCTTTAGGGCAATTGGGGTTAAGTAACTTGCCCAAGGTTACATGGCTAGGTTTTTGTTTGTGCGGATTAGGTGTCAGAGGCCGGCTCCGAACTCAGGGCCTTCTGATTCCAGGGCTGGCGCTCTATTCACTGCGCCACCTAGCCGCCCCTAAATGTTTGTTTGTTTGTTTGTTTTTTTTTTTTGAGGGCAATTGGGATAAAGTAACTTGCCCAAGGTCACACGGCTAGGTTTTTGTTTGTGCGGATTAGGTGTTGGAGGCCGGCTCCGAACTCAGGGCCTTCTGATTCCAGGGCCGGCGCTCTATTCACTGCGCCACCTAGCCGCCCCTAAATGTTTGTTTGTTTCTTTTTTTTTTTTTGAGGGAAATTGGGATTAAGTAACTTGCCCTTTTTTCGTTTGTGTGTGTTAAGTGGTTTTTTGTTTGTGTGTGTTAAATGTCTGAGGCCGGATCCGAACTCAGGTCCTTCTGACTCCAGGGCTGGCACTCTACTCACTGCGCCACCTAGCCGCCCCGAGAATTTCTTGAAGGATGATTTCTAAGTTCTTTCTTTATCATGGCTTTCAGGTAGTCCAATAATTTTTAAATTATCTCTCCTGGATCTATTTTCCAGGTCAATGGTTTTTCCCATGAGATATTTCACATTGCCTTCTATTTTTTCATTTGTTTGGATCTGCTTAACAGTATCTTGATTTCTCATAAAGTCATTCGCTTCCATTTGCTCCAGTCTAACTCTGAAGGAATGAATCTCCTCAGTGAGCTTTTGAGATTCTTTTTCCATCTGGCAAATTTGACTTTTTAAGGCATTCTTCTCCTCATTACCTTTCTGAGCCTCTTTTGCCATTTGAGTTAGCCGATTTTTAAGGTGTTATTTTCCTCAGTCAGGCTGTTGACTGTCATTTCATACTTTTCTTGCATCTTTTTCATTTCTCTTCCCAAATTTCCCCCCACTTCTCTTATCTGCTTCTTAAGGTCCTCTATGGCCTGTAGCCAGCTTGTATTTTCATTTGGGGCTTTTGGTGCAGGAGTTCTGACCTCACAGTCCTCCTCCATGCTTTGAGCCTCTTTGCCCCTAAAATAGGAGTCCAATGTTGAACTTTTCTGTTTATTTTGTTTCATTTGCCTAGGCATGTTGCCACTTAATTACTTGATTTTGGGGCTTGTTGCCACAGTAGGACTCTGCCACCAGACAGGGGACCTTCTGCACAAACGTGGGGTCTTCACAACTTCCGCCAGTTGTGTGGCCTCTGTAAAGCCTCCACCTACTCTGGCAAGTTGGATACCCACCCCAAACTTCCCCCCAGACCACAATCCAGATCCAGGCAGTTTAAAGCAAGAGCGATTTACCCCCAGACTGATTGCTGGATCTCCCTACAATTCTCAGACCAGGATCTAGAGCCACTACTGAAGCTGCAAAATGGCTTCTGTGCAGCTGTTTTTTCAGCAGCTTTTCACCCCCAGGGGAGGAAGCCACGAGTTCCTCAAATACTGGTCTCAAAGTCCATAGGGCACTAACCTCTCACTTTGTCCTAGACATATCTGTGCTGATGATTCTGGAATCGCCACAATTGCTGGTGTTCTGGGGTCCCTCCAGCCGGCTGGAGGCCTGGCCACCCTGGGGCTAAAACAGTGGACCTGGGCTCCGCTATGTGAGCTGCGCTGTCAGTTCCCAGTGCGCTGTGCTACCTGCTCTCAGAGTGTTGTGCTGCCTGCTCTCAGAGATCTGCGCTGGCCACTCCCTGCAAGGCTGCTGGGCTGTCCTCAGCAGGAGGTTAGCTTCTTTGTGCTGTTCTGTGGGTGCTGGGGCTCCAGAAGTTGTTTGGAGTCCCCTTTCACATTGTTTGAAATTTGTGTGTCTCTTTGAATTTCTTGACCTGTTAATTACAATTCTTCCTTCTTTGTAATTTTTTCTATTGCGCCCAGATATAGATATAGCTATATATAGGTATAGGAATAGGATACCTATAGATTTAGTTGAGATTTGCAAGATTGTGCAAGATAGTACTTCTTCCAGAAGAATGGGTCTAAAATACACTGAAGTGGAAGGAGCTAAAATGATGGAAAAGGGTACAGTGGGTAGGATGCAATTACCAAAGGGTGCAGAGGAATTTCAGCAGATCCAGAATGTAGATAAATTCTAGTAGCTTTTCTGGGTTACCCAAATAGTCCCATATTGTTCACCACAGGAAATATATCCCAGTTTTCCAGATAGCTCGAGAATAAGTCCTATATCTGAATCTAACTTCCTACCCTTTCTACAGGTACTTTTTCTATATTGCTTTATGTCTAAGGTTTTACTGAGCTAGTATTTTCAACTATATAATGATAGCAAAGTAATAAAACCAGAAAGCAAGACCATAAGCTTAGGGAGTGGGGGCAGTGGGGAGCAGTGTGCACAGTGTATCTGTGCCAATACTTCTTTGCAGAGATGAGCAAAGTAAAGACCAAAGAGATGAAATGGCATACCCAAAATGACACAGAAAATAGGAAAGCTGATTCAAAGCCAGAACTTTTGACTCTAAATCCCACATTCTTTCCTCTACGCCAACCAAAGTCAGGTAATTTAGAGCTTCTTAAGAAAGCACAATGGGATAAAATGGGAAATGTACATAGATGATATTTATCTTCCTTCAGAATAAGAATCATTCAGGTTGGCAATAGACTGATGCATCATTTCCTTGTAATAGTGACTTAATCACAGTAATGAGCAATCAATTTTCAAATATGAAATGAATGCTCAGAATAGAAAACCCAGCCATTTCAAAGGCCAGTTAATGAGAGCAAGGTGGGCAAAAAAGATAGATGATTAGGCAGCTGATTTAAAAAAAGATAGTTCTTATATCATCTGGAGTTTGGAGTCTCTTAACCAATCATTTCTGTTTTTTTAAAATAAAATTGGGAAAAACTCTGTCTCTCTAAAGTAAAATTTTAAATACAACTTATTTGACTATAATATTTAGAGGATCAAATTTTCTCTATCATGTGACCAAGAAGACTGAACATTAGATATGTTAATTTTAATACTTCCACCTCTCAAATTTCTCCAAAACAAAAATTATGCACCAAAGATAAAGCACTTTTAACTCTATCCATGGAATAGGGAACCAGGATTCAAATAGAAGGCTAAAAAACCCCCAAAACCTGACACCTACAATGAGCTCACCAAATATCTCCCACTCTACTACCCACTTTTCTGCTTCCAGTGAGGCAACACTATTCAAGGACGCACAGGCCTGTAACAAACTCAACCCCATGCCTCTATCTCTTTCTAGAGCTATTGAGATCTCAGATCAAGGCTTTTGCTTAAACATAGAAGCTTGCTGAGACCCCAATAATACAGACATGGCAAAACTCTGTGCTTCAAAAAGAAAAAGAAAATCTGTTCAGGAGAGTCAGAAGCAGAAGATGGGGGTAGGGCGCTTATCTACCTTTGAAATAGATCTTAGGCTTATATCCTTCCAACCCTCTACCTAGAACTTTGGAAACTTAAAAGATCCAAATTATCCACATAGTACCCAGTACAAAAGTTCTCTTAACTACTAGTGCCAGATCAGAGAACTGAACAACAGAGGAATGGGAGAGAATACTTGAACAAGATACCATGTATGTTTGTCTTGGGTGTGGGAGGGGAATGAGGCTCCCCATTAAACTGGAGATAAAAATCTTAGTATCCAGCTGAATTATCTTAGTATCCAGCCAATCCAATTCCCCTGCCACCCGATAGAAGACGTTGTGTCAGAGACCTAGGTTGATAAACCACACATTGCCCAGAATGAGTGAAGCCTGAAATACTTGAGCTCTAACACCCAGAAAAATATCATCACAGGGGAGGGAGTCAGAAAATGAAGAATAGGGGAAAATAAGGGTGAGAAAAAGATGGAATTACCAAAGAGACCTCAAGAAAATGAAAACACAAAGACTTTGCATGTAATGATCATAGGATCATGCTCATAAAACTGGGACTTAGACCATGGACTTACAAATGTCATTAAAGGACATTTAATTCAATTCTCTCATCTTATAGATGAGGGCACTGAAAACAAAGCGACCTTAAGTGACTTACTAAGGTTACAGAGCTATATAAGTGGCAGACCCAATATTAGAATTAGTATCAGTCAATACCAGAATATAAATGCTTTATACTATACCATGCTGTTTTATAAAAAAAAAAAAAATATGAAAATCTGGCTTGAGGGAACTTGTGATTTTATTTGATGCCTTCAGTGAGTGTATTATGCACCCTGACAACTACCAAATAAATGTTATTCTAAAATTAATGGAATAACCATGTAACCATTATTGCCAGGGTACATATCAGAAATGACAAGGCAGGCCAGTATTATAACATTTTTATTTTTTTTTATTTTTTAAAGCAATTGGGGCTAAGTAACTTGCTCAAGGTTACACGGCTAGTCATTATTTATGTGTGGGTGCTCATTTTCTGAGGCCAGTTTCGATCCCGATTCATCCCAACTCTGAGGCTGGTGCTCTTACTCACTGCGCCACCTAGCTGCCCCAGCATTTTTATTTTTAAACCAGGTGAATAAACATCCAAATTAAAATTGTGCTGTTGATTATACTTTGAAAAGTTGCTACCAGGAACATCTCGGCAATGTAAAAGTGAAAGAATTCCTTTCTTAAAGCAATCATAGAAAGGGGGAAAGTACCCATATGTACAAAAATGTTTATAGCATCTCTTTTTCTAGTAGCAAAGAATTGGAAATTGAGAGGATGGTCATCAATTGGTGGATGAATGAACAAGTTGTAGTGTATGGAATACTATTTTGCTCTGAGAAATCATGTGCAGATGGATTTCAGAAATAACTTGGAAAGACTTACAGGAACTGATGCTGAGTGAAGTTAGCAGAATTAGGAGAACATTGTTCACTGTAACAGCAGCATTGTATGATGATTACTGTATGACAGTCTTCGTTCTCCTAAGCAGTAGAATGATCTAAGACAGTTCCAAAAGACCCATACTAGAAAATGCTATCCACATCCAGAGAAAGAACTGATGGGGTCTAAGTACAGATCAAAGCATGTGATTTTCACTTTATTGTTTTTATTTTTTCTCTTATTCTAGTTCTTTTACAACATGAATAATATGGAAATGTGTTTTATATGATGCACATATACATATAAAATATTAAATTGCTTACTGTCTTAGGGAGGAGAGAGGGAAAGGGGGAAGGATAAATATTAAAATGTAAAAAAAATATCTTTCCATGCAACTGGGAAAATATTAAAAAAGCTTTGCTTTCTTTCATTGACTCCTAGTGCTATAAAGGCCACTTGGCGAGTGGCCACACTTATGGCTATATATATATACACAGATGATGACAAATCATATGAACCAATTTTGTTCAGGAAAGGAAAGAGCTAGAGTGGAGAGAACACTACACTGCGTGTCTGGGGTCATGGGTCTGTGCTTATTCTCTTTATGATCTTAGCCAAGTGATTTAACCTGTCTGGGTTACAGTTTTCTCATCACTGTCATAACAGTATGTCTTGTTCACATTCTGCTCTGATACAATACAGTATAAGGAAATGAAACATAATGTAATGCAGTTCAATGCAATACAGTAAAATTCAAAAAAAAATTTGTTAAGTGGCTACTATGTTATATAGAATTTGGATTCAGTCAAAAGGCCACACCTGAGGACCTAGAGGGCCTTGTGTGGCATCAAGGCCACAGGTTTCCCACTCATGTTCTAGATATTGAATTTTGAAGATAAAATTATGAATACAAACAAAGACAGTTCCTCCCCACAAGGAGTTTACAATCTAAAGAGGGAAGACAATAGACAAAAGAAAGCTGAAAAGGGAAGATAGGGAAAAGAGACCTAAAAGTGGGCATGTTGAAGAGTTGCAGAGAGATCCAAAAGCAGTATATTGTATGGGAAGTGAGGAGAAAAACTGCTGTATGCCTCCTTAAATAGGGATCCTGGAGCCCATGGTCCTGCCCTCCTGTCATAGGAGCCAGTCAGAAGGACAAAACAAATCAAAGAGATGTGAGACCTCTTTATAATTTATAGACAAGTAACCCTATGTTCTTAAAGATTATGCCAGTGGGATGCAAGGTCTCACAGTTGTGGGGAGCCAAAGAGGCCTGGTTCAGGACTTAGATGTTAAATCCTAATGGTGGACTTTATTATAAGAGTTCTTTGAGATTTGACTTCTTTGTTAAGTTAGCTCCTGAGTTCTTTGTTATGGGTTACACTTATAAGGAAGTTGTTTGAGTTCTGAGACCAATAGTTTCTTCCCCAAGTCTTTAGTTATTTTTTGATGGTTGGCTCCTATGAAACTGCTTAAGCCTGGAAGCCAGCTCTGAAGAGCATTCTTTGTAATGTGACTGCATATGAAAAGAGTTAACTGACTCTTCCTATGACCCTCTGGCACCTAGAGAACAAAGCCTCATCAAATTATCTATTCTGTGCTACTTTCAAGATACAACAGACTAAGGTAAAGATTAGAAACTTGAGTCTTTTTTTGTCTTACTGCTCTATAAAAACCTTATCCTAAGAATCAATAAATGGAGTCCATGGTTCTTCCTTGAACTACCCACATGGCCTGGTCATTTCTTACTCACATCTCCAAATCATGTTAAGTGCTGGACACCGAGCAGCCAAGGGTACACAGACACCACCAGTGTGGAAAGTATAGGCCAGGTCTGGTGACTGACTAAAGTTCGTTTTGTCTGAGGACCAGCCTAAACAAATATGGTGATACTCTTACCAGATTGGCAGTAGGGTGGTGATTTTTAAATTTTCTTATAAATTTTCATACTGGAATCCTATTCACTAAGTGGTAACAGGATTGAATTTATGTTCTTGCAAGAAACAGTAAACACTAGCAACAACAGAAGCAGAATCAGCAAATGGATGTTTGTATTGGGCTAAGAGGCAGTGTTGCTGATTGGATAGAGAATTTGGCATCAATAGTACCTGGGTTCAAGAAGACTCATTGCTAAAACCTAATTGCTTTCGGACCCTGGCAAGTTGCTGAATCTCTCAGCGCACAGGAAAAATTTCTAAGATTATAAAATCAGCATTACTTATGCATTTATATAAATTATGTCATTTGCATCTCAGGGTATTAAGAAGCGGGTACTAGAAGTATGGAATGAGCACTGGGTATATATATATATATATATATATATATATATATATATATATATATATATATAAATATATACATTCTTATGTATAAATGCATATATATGTATAAATGTATAAATTCTTATGTATAGTCTAGCTGTAGTATTAATGATAATTTTTTTAAGAATTACAAGTACCATCTTCTCATATAACAGTTCAGTTCCATTGAATCCTTTATACTTTCTGTTCCCTTTTTCATTTTTTTTCCTTTTTAGGCTTCTCTTGGGTCTTGATATTGGAGATCAGGTTGTTGTTTTTTTTGTTTGTTTTTATTATTATTATTCAGTTCTTGTCGTCTTATGAAGACCTGAACTCTTTTGATTACTTTGAATGACTTTTTTTTTCCCTCTTGGAGTATTATTCTTAATTTCCCCAGGTAGGTAATTCTTGGTTGTAGTCTTAGCTCCTTTGACTTCTGGAATTTCATGTTCCATGATCTCTGATCCTTTAGTGTTGGAGCTAGAGTCCTATGAAATTCTGATTGTGGTTCTCCACTATTTGAATTGTTTCTTTCTGGTCACTATTATTTCTGTGAACTGATAGTTTTTGGCTACATTGTTCTTGGAGTTTTTATTTTGGGTTCTCTTTCCTGGGGTGATTGTGGGTTCTTTTAATACCTTATTTGCCCTCTGGTTCCAGGACATCAGGTGAGTTTTCCTTGATAATTTTTTGAAAGATGCTGTCTAGGTCTTCCCTTTGATTATGGCTTTCAGGTAGCTCAATGATTTTACTATTGTGTCTCTGGGATGTATTTGCCAGGTCAGTTGTTTTTCCCATGATGTATTATTTTACATTTTCTTCCATCTTTTTTCATTCTTTTGATTATGTTTGATTGATTCTTGATGTCGCATAGAATCATTAGCTTCTGCTTGCCCAATTATCATTTAAGGTGTTTTTTCTTCAATTAGCTTGTGTACTTTCTTTTCCATTTAGTCAATTGTACTCTTTAAGGAGTTGTTTTCTTCAGTGTATTTTTGTATTTAGTTCTCCATTTGGCCAATTCTATTTTTTAAGCAGTTGTTTTCTTTTTCCAAGCTATGGACTTTATAATTTTTTTGCATAACTCTTGTTTCTTTTCACATTTTTATCTATATCTCTTATGTGATTTTTAAATTATTTTTTGAGCTCTTCCATGAGTTTTTTTTTCCCCCTGGGCTAGAGACCACTTCTCATTTTTCTTTAGGGTTTTGCCTACTGGTGTTTTGACATTGTTGTCTTCTTCAGAGTTTGTTTCTTAATTTTCCATGTAAACATAATAACTTTCTATGGTCAGATTCTCTTTTTGTTGCTTCTTTTGCTCATCTTTTTTGCCCTTTTTCCTTTCTTTTAAATTTGAACTCTGCTCCTTGGGTAGAAGGGGCACTGTCTCAGCCTTCTTGTGCCAGTGGCTGTAGGTGTTGGCTAAATATTTGGTGCTGCACTGATGTTGCCTTAAGGTCAATGGGGCAAGCCTTGTGTCTCGTGCTATGATGAGGAGGTGTCTTTGGGAGGGGGGGGGTACCTGGCACTGCAGGAGGCTGTAGGGCTCTGGTACTGAGCTGCTATCCTAGTCTTGGTGTCTAGCCTGTACTAAGGCTGGTGGAGTGTTTCTGTGCTTCCCTGGAGCTACATTGAAAGATGTGGTGGTCTGTCCTGTGGAATCTCCCTGTTTGTTCAGGGTTGTGCTGAAGCACTTGGCTGTCTTGTCTCTACAGGATGCCTATTTTCCTGAAGCTACATTGAAGCACATGGTGGTTCTTTGAGCTAGAGGCTACTGTTTCCCCTTGCTATGCTTTGGCAGGTGGGTGGTTCTGGTGTTCACATTTGCCTGCTCCATCACACTGGAGCTCAGGATTTATCACTGATTAGCTGAGGTGGGGCTTGCTGCTGGCTTACTGGGATGATTCTTGTCCTGGATTGCACTCTACTTTTACGGGAGTGAGAAAGACCTTTCTTGCTGATTTTCCATCTTTCTTGAGCTAGAAGACTGTTTCTTCTCCACTTTTTGCTGGTTTGACTGTTCCAGGATTTGTTTGGGGGTGAAAATTTATGGTTATTTGGAGCTGAATATAGGAGAGTTACAGAGGGCTGCTAGGTGGCACAGTGAGTAGAGCGCGGCCCTGAAGTCAGAAGGACCTGAGTTCGGGTCCGGCTTCAGACACTTAACACACACAAATAAAAACCTAACTGTGTAACTAGGCAAGTTACTTAACCCCAATTGCCCTCCAAAAAGCAAAAAAAAAAAAAAAAAAAAGGAGAGTTACAGCAACTTAGTGCTTACTCTACCAACTTGGCTCCTGGTAATGGTGAATTCAGTTCTTGACTCTAAGGCCAGTGCTCTATCCTCTGTGCTACCTGACTGCCTCTTCCAACTCAAATAGCAACAAACCCATTTTTTTCAGACCTATGATTTCAGCAATGTAGGGAACTTAAGGAAATTTCCTCCTGATGCAGACTGAAAATATATGTATGTATAAAATTTAATCTTCAAAAGTTGTCTTGGACATTGAGAGAATAAATGACTTGCCCATGGCCACACAGCTCCTATGTCTAAGCAGTAGGACCTTTAGTCAAATTTTCTACTTCTAGGCCTGCTTGTCTATCTATCATAATAGCACAGTCCCTCCTTATCCCTAGTTTTACAAATGAGGAAACTGAAATTAATGGACTTATCCTAGGTCACACAGAGAGTTGTAGAGCCAGGTCTCCTTTATTCATATAGCATCCATTCTCCCATATCATATTTTCTTTTTCACATATCTCATTTTCATAAAACAAAGTATTTCCTTACTTCAACAGTCACTGTTCTTTCCTTTATGCTATACTCTCTATAGAATGCCTATAAAAGGAGTGCTTGGAACTTCATTATTGTTAAGGTTTTCCCAGTTTTAAAATGATATATCGTCCTTGTACATAGTTGTATGTTATCTTTCTCTTTAGTGGGTCTTGTGAAGGCAGGGCATTTTCACCACATTGCTAGCACTTAGTACAGTGTATGGCACATAGGAATTGTTTAATAAATGCAACTCCTTTCACTGATACAGATAAAACTGCATCAGTGATCTGATACGTGATTTCTACAGAGTCACTTGGATCAAATAATTGTAAAGCACTTAGTATAGTGCCTCAGGTATAGTAAGTATTATACAAATGTTTGTTGTTGACATCATCATTATTATTATATAATGTTCATACTTCACTATGATATGCATGACATCCTAGAATGGTGTATAAATGAGGGTAAATTGGCCAATTCAATTCACATAACAAACATATCAACAGAGATTATTATTTCTCAGAATGTTGCATAACATGTGGTCCCAGGATTCTTTTTTTTACAGTAATGATACAAGCTTTATTTATCATTTTTAATATTGCAATTTTTGTTGACCATTGTCAAAGAAGACTTTGTGTTCTCCTTTCTTTTAGATCAAAGCCAAAGCTGAGGGACAAGCAGCAAGGATTCGGGTTCTAAATCTGTGTACCCAGCTGAGTCATTTTGGAGCCTCCAGCAAGTCATTTAATTTCTTTGTTGCTACTATACAGCTGTCTGTAATCCAGCAAAATAAGTCTTCCTATCTCTCTGGGTGTTTGTGAAATTTTTGTTAATTAGTCTCAGTGAAGTACTTTGGAATCCTCTGATGAAAACTCCTATCTGAGGGCAAAGAGTTATAATTCAGTTTGGAGGCATTAGCCTTCCCTTCAAAAGACTGTGTAGCAACCTAACAATGCCAGGCTCTGTATTAAGTAATGCTTGTTGAGAACAAAAATGAATAAGACCTGGAAATAAAAATTGAACATTATATATCCCAGATAAGCATGGGCAAAATGGCTAATTTGGCAAGATATAGAGGAATTTAGCCCACTCTTAAGTATATATATTTACCTGTGAGAAAGAGAAGGTGTTGCTTCTTTTTGGTCCAGGGTTTATGACATTTCTTTAATAGCCTGATATGTCTCATATTGAATTTAAGTATAGTGTGTTCTTTCCTTGCCTCCATTTATTATTGAGATGCTGTGCAACACATATATGATCTTTATTCTCTTTAGGGACTTCAGAAACAATGTAAAAAGTGATACGTGCAGATTAGAAATTCTCATTTTTCCTTTCTCAGGGCCTATTGACAATGCAACAAAGAATTCCAATTTTTAAATACACAGTATTACTATTGACAGTATTTAGAAAGGGCATGGGTTGGCCATTCTGGACTAGTCCTAATCTTGTTCTACAGAAGGTATGCTTTTGTTATGATTCCTACCATCCATGGGATTTGAAATCCTTTTGTAAATCCTTTGTTCTCCTCAGAAACAGAAAGACAAAAAAGGCAGTTGTGTTTGTACATATAACTCCCCTTAGAAGTCATGTGCTAAGGAAGATATGTATTATTTCTTGACAATCCTATAACTTGCATATACATCTTTATACACGTACACACCTTGCCAACAAGGTACAATTTGAAGGTGATTGTGATGCCAGTTTACAACCAAAATATTCACCCTCTCTAATTGCCCTACCATCTAAAATTCTAACATTGGGGGTGTGTGTTTTTGTTTCTTGGCAGATAAAACATAAAACTAGAATCATAAGAGATTTGGAAGAGGTGTTAATGATCATCAAGTACAACTCTTTCATTTTCTAAATAGGAAAATAGAGGGCATGAGAAGTTGTAACTTGCCTAAAGTTACACAGTAAATAGGTCAAAGCAGAATTCAAATGCAACATTCAAATATCATCTTCAGATGCTAAACCTACTCTTCTTGTCACTATACAAAACTGCCATGTTTAACTTGCAGTGAAATGTTTTGAACTCAGTTCTATTTGTCTCCTGAAGGGGGTGGGAGGAATGTAGGCAGAAAACATGGAGCTGAGAAGAATTGGTGCCTGGAATGCAAGGGACTAAGGTAGAGATGAGAAAAGACTTGGGAAGAGATGGAAAAGGATAAACAAGAAGTGAGGTAAATATTTTAAAGACAAATTTAGCCTACTTCATAATTTTCTCTAGGACCAGGCCTCTCTATAGGATTTGTGAGGTATCATCCATACATCCAAAATAACCTATATTAATGCCTTCACTTTGGTCACAGTCTTAGGAAATCTTGACAGTGGTTGTATCTCACTTTATTGAGCTTCATTTAGTCATCTTATTCTCTCTTGATCAGGAAAAAAAGTTCAGTCGTTTAACATTTGTTTATACCTGACACCAAGTTATAGAAAATAAATAAATTTGACACCTACAGCTGGTGTCTTATATGATCTAGAGATTAATCAAATCGGAAGGGTCTCATCAATCAGTACTACATAGCAGATATGCTACATATTCTGGAAAAGGAAAGCTTACAGTCTGGTGGTATAGCTCTATTCTTCTGCTGGCGTATACTCCCCCTTTTTCTACTTCTGACCTACTGGATTTTATATCATGCTTCAGCTTCTATCATGCCCTAAACTTTCTTCAGGTCCTAGGCTCTGCACCTAATGGAATGTCCAACTAATCTCGAGATTTTCTCATTCTGGAATTCTGACCATGTTGATCCCTTTCCCATTGGTGAGCTCCTGACAGGGCCTCCATTTTGGGGAGCTGCCCAGGCTGGCCAACCTTGCTTACCCTTCAGGCTCTGATTCTGACCTTCCAGACTTTAACACCATACCTGCTTTTAGTTGTCCTCCCTTCCCCACCTCTTCTTTGCAGCTCCCTTTTGTGTACTGTCTTCCTCTATAAGAAAGCAAGCTCATTGAAAGCAAGGACTGCCTGCTTTCATCTACTTACTTTCCTAAGGCATAGTGCAGTGCCTGGTACAGATTAAGTAAGGTTTAGGATAGAGTGAGAGAATAAGAAGTGAAAGCAACATTCTTTTTCAAGGAATTTGATGAAGAAAGTGGAGAAATAGTATGTAGCATATAGTAGATTATTTATAAATACTACTGAACATAGGAATCTTGTACAACTATAAGATGGAATATGTAGCCTCCAAGATCCTTTCCAACTTTATGTTTCTTTTTTTTAAAACAAATGCTTTATTAACTTCTGTTTTACATCATTCATTTCCTCCAGATTTTGAGTTACAATTATTTTCCCCCCTGTTTTTCCCCTACCCACCCTCCCAGAATAGCAGTCCCACAAGATATCACTTCCTCCAATCTGTTCTCTCCCATATCTTCTCCCATACCCCCTTCGACTTTTCCATTAGAGGAAGGTGAATCTCTGTGTCCCAATGCCGGCACATCTTATCTCCCAATTACAAACAAAAGAGTATTAATAATAGTATTTATATATTTGAAACATTTAATCTTAAGACCTTGAATTTCAGATCCATTCCCTTCCTCCCTTGACACCCATTCCCTCTGGGAAGATAAGTAATTCAGTATATGTTGTACATATCCAGCTATGCAAAACATTACCATAGTAGACATATTGTACAAGGCTGCCTATAATTCCCTCCCACTCATCCCACCCCCCACCTGGTCCATTCCTTACTTGATCCTGTCCCTCTTCTATAGTGGGTAATTCCAACCTCCCCTCCCCCCAAGGATGCCCTCTCATCCATCATCCCTCCTCTCATTCCCCTTCCCCCTATTATGCTGCAGGTTGAGATACCCCATTTAGTATGTATGTCATTCTCTCCCTGAACCAAATTCAATGAGAATGTGGTTTTGCCTTTTTGCCTTCCTATTCTTCCCCTCCCTTGCAACCATTTCCCCTTGCTTCTTCCACATGAAATAGTTTACCTTACCCTGTCTCTCCCCATCTCCTCTTACCACTTTCCTCTCAAACCTCATAATTTCCCCCCTTGAGTATCCTCCCTTCCCAACAAATTCAACCTATGCCCTCTTTCCATATATAACTGTAAACATATGTACAAACCTTCACATATGTATTCATATGACCATGCACCCTTCTTCCATTATTTTCATACTGAGAAAGATTTCATCAGTCATAGTTATTGTTTTTCCATATAGGAATGCAAATAGTTCAACTTTGATAAGTTCCTTTTGATTTCTTTTCCCTGATTACCTTCTCAGGCATCTTTTGCTTCTTGTGTCTGGATATCAAATTTTCTACTCATCTCTGGTTTTTTCCTCAAGAATGCTTGAAAGTCCTCTATTCCACTCAATGACCATATTTTCCCCTAAAACAAAATACTCAGTTTTGCTGGGTAGGTGACCCTTGGGTTCAGTTCCAGCTCTTTTGCCCTCTGGAATATCAAATTCCATACCCTTCGATCCCTCAGTGTAGAAGCTGCCAGATCCTGTGCTATTTTGATAGTGTTTCCACAATATTGAAATTGTTTCTTCCTGGCTGATTGTAGTATTTTCTCCTTGATCTGGGGATTCTGGAACCTGGCTATAATATTCCTGGGAGTTTTCTTTTTGGGGTCTTTTTCAGGAGGTGATCTGTGTATTCTTTCAACCTCTGTTTTGCCCTCTGGATCTAAAACATCAGGGCAATTTTCCTTGAGAATTTCTTGAAGGGTTGGAGTCAGAAGGACCTGAGTTCGGATCCGGCCTCAGACACTTAACGCACACACAAACAAAAACCTAGCTGTGTAACCTTGGGCAAGTTACTTAACCCCAATGGCCCTCCAAAAAGCAAAAAAAAAAAAAATTTCTTGAAGGGTGATTTCTAGGTTCTTTCTTTGATCATGGCTTTCAGGTAGTCCAATAATTTTTAAATTGTCTCTCCTGGATCTATTTTCCAGGTCAATGGTTTTTCCCACGAAATATTTCACATCGCCTTCTAATCTTTCATTTTTTTCAATCTGCTTAACAGTATCTTGATTTCTCATAAAGTCATTCACTTCCATTTGCTCCAGTCTAACTCTGAAGGAATGAATCTTCTCAGTGAGCTTTTGAGATTCTTTTTCCATCTGGCAAATTTGACTTTTTAAGGCATTCTTCTCCTCATTGCCCTTTTCAGCCTCCTTTGCCATATGAATTAGTCTATTTTTTTAAGGAGTTGTTTTCCTTAGTCAGGCTGTTGACCCTCATTTCATACTTTTCCTTCATCCTTCTCATTTCTTTTCCCAATTTTTCCTCCACTTCTCTCATTTGATTTTCAAAGTCCTTCTTAAGGTCCTCTATGGCCTGTAACCTGCTCATGTTTTCCTTAGGGCCTTTTAGAGCAGGATTTCTGACCTCACATTCCTCCTCCTGTTCTATGCTTCAATCCTCTTTGCCCCCAAAGTAGGTGTCTAACGTTGCATTTTTTTGCTTGTTTCCTTTGCCTCGGCATGTTGCCACTTAATTACTTGACTTTTGGGCTTGTTGCCACAGTATGGCTCTGCTACCAGACAGGGGGCCAGATAGGGGAACTTTTGTCCCGAACGTGTGTGTGGGGGCAACTTCCATTTCTGGCAAGCTGGAAACCCACCCACGACCTCCACCCCAGATCACAATCCAGATCCAGGGAGGTTAAAGCAAGAGCGATTACCCCACCAAGACTGATTGCTGTACCTCCCTACAGTTCGCAAACCAGGAGCTGGAGCTGCCTCTGAAAACTACAAAATGGCGTGTCTCCTCAGTGGCTTCTAGCCCCCAGGGGAGGAAGCCGATGCCTTCCCCAAATACTGGTCCCAAAGTCCTAGGGCACTAATGTCTCACTTTGTCCTAGGCATGTCTATGTTGATAATTTTGGAATCACCACAGCTGCTTGTGTTCTGAGTACCCTACAGCCGGCTGCTGGCCCTGCCACCCTGGGGCTAAAACTGCCACTCAGGTAGACCTGTGCTCGGCTCCCCAAGCACTGCGCCCTGTGCTGCCGGCTCCCAGACTGCTGCACTGGTCCTTCCTGCAGGGCTGCTGGGCTGTCCTCAGTGGGAGGTTAGCTTCTTTGTGTCCTTCTTTGGGTGCTGGGGCTCCAGAAGTTGTTCAGAGTCCCCTTTTACATAGTTTGTAGGTGATCTGGGGGGGAGGGGCTTGGACACACTGTTTCTACTCCCCAACTTTACATTTCTGTTGGATTCAAAAGATCTTGGTTCACATAATGGATCAACCATTTAAGAGTTATGTGTCATTAGCAACCTTCCTCACAGAGTAACTAAAATTCATAGTTGGAAAGGATCTTGAAGGCCACATGATCCATTTTATATTTGTACCAGAATCCCATATCCAACAGCATGGTAAATAGTTCAGTATTTACTATGTATTGTTTCCTCCCATTTTTAGTCAAACTCCTTGAAATGGAATGTTGTTTTTACTTCCCATTCTATGATTCTATTCTAACCTTTGCAGTAAGGCTTCCATCCTCATCACTAATTTGAAATTCTACATTCCAGCTTTAGCAATAATCTCTTAATTGCAATCAAATAATCTTTTTCTATTTTTTATCCTTCTTGACTTCTCTGCAGCACTTGACTTTATTAGTCACCCTTTTCTGCAACTTAGACTCTCCTTTCCCAGTTTTGGTGTCATTGTTCTCTCTGTTTTCCTGTCTGATTATTTCTTTTCAGTCTCTTATTGAATCATCCTCAATGTCCCATCCCTTAAGGCAAACCCCAAGGATCATAGGATAATAGGTTGAAAGCTAGAAGGGAACTTTAGAGGCTGTCTTCTTCAAACCTCTTATTTTAAATATGTGGAAAATGAGCTTCAGTAAGATTAAATGACTTGCCTGAGGTCTTAATAGAGTACCTGAAGGTCCTCCAACTTCAAAGTCAGTGTTCCTGCTGCTGTAACAGTTTATATTCCTGGGTTTTCTATTCTTTTCTCACTACTAGCTCTGTTAGTAACCACATCAGCTTTCATGGGTTCAATTATCTTTCCTATGTCGATGACTCCAAGATCTATATATCCAACTATGGACTTTTGAACACCAGTCCCACATCACCAAATGATTAATGGATATTTTAAATTATACTAAAGACCTCTCAAAATCAATATGCCCAAAATGATTCTGTCTTTCCCCCCACATCTACTCTCTTCAGAATTTCTCTTCAGGATATTGTTAGTCATTCAGGTGACAAGCAGATATTAAGACCTACTATGTGCCACGTACTGTATTAAGCTATGTCAAGGGCAAGACCATCCTTCCAGTTAACCAGGATTCCAACCTTAATGTCATTCTTGAGTCCTCATATTCAGTTGCCCCACATTTTCAATCATTTACCAAATCTAATCATTTCTTCCTCCACAACAGGCAAATATCATTCACTTTCTCTTCATTCAGACAACCACCATCCTAGCTTAGGTTTTTATAACTTCCTGCCTGGATTATTGTAATGCCCTTCTAATTAGTGTCTGTATTTCCAGTTTCTCCCCATTCCAACTCATCCTCCACAGAGTTATCAAAGTAATTTTCCTGAAACACAGGTCTGAGAATGTTATTCAGTTAACTTCAATGGATAATTACAGTCTCTAGATTTCAACATAAATATCCTCTATAAATATTCAATATCCTCCTTTTGAAATTTA
This sequence comes from Gymnobelideus leadbeateri, assembly GCA_011680675.1. NCBI lineage: Eukaryota > Metazoa > Chordata > Mammalia > Diprotodontia > Petauridae > Gymnobelideus > Gymnobelideus leadbeateri. Next base: position 137,638 of record WOXC01007886.1, read on the forward strand.
AAACTTTAAAATTTAAAACAATCTCTCTAGGTATCATCATCATCATCATCATCATCATCATCATCATCATCATCATCATCATCATCATCACCATCATCATCATAGCTAACATTTCCATAGTGTTTACTATGTGCCAGGCACTGTGCTAAGATCTTTACAATTATAATCTCTTTTGATCCTCATAACAATCTTGGGAAGTAGGTACTATTATCATTGCCATTTTATAGATGAGGAAACTGAGACAAAAGAAGGTAAGTAACTTTCCCAGGACTGCAGAGCTAGTAAGTGTCTGAGGCCAAATTTAAACACAGATCTTCCTGCCTCCAGGCCTGGTACTCTCTCCACTGAGTCATCTATTTCCCTTCATTCACTATAAGGTACAACTAAACTGCCTTTCTTGCTTTCTCTCATTATATTCTATCTCTGATCTCCAGTTCTTTGCATTGGATATCCCCCATGACTAGAATACACTGTTTTTTTCATCTTTGCCTCTGAGTACCTAATTTCCTTCAAGACTCAACTCAGGCATTACCTTCCCCATGAGGCATTTTGCTTACTCTGTCCAAGGTTATCTTTTATATGTTTTGTATATACATATATATGATCCTGTTTCTTCCTCATTAGAATCTAAACTCCTCAAGGGCAGAGAATATTTTGCTTTCATATTTATGTCTCCTCATAGTAGAGGAACATACATAGTAGGCATTTAATAAATGCATATTGATTGACTGCTCATTAAGGTTCTGCTTGCTGGGAGACTTCTGTCGAAGAAGGATCTCCGTGGAAACATTTCTTTTTTTGGACAACTCCCAGTGTCAGGAAAGAGGCAGCATAACCATGACACATGAACAAATGGGAAAAAAGAAGAATACCATAATGCAAATACAATAGAAGGAAAATATCCAGAATTTCTGAATACGGGCAGCAAAACATTGAATTAGATAATCTACAGATAGTGGCCAGAAAAAAAAATCACTCTAAATTCTGAGCTACAAAATGGTTAATATGATAATTTCAATGACAAGAAACACATTTTACAATTGGCCAGGAGAAATATATTTAAATATCATGGAAATGCTATTTGAATAACAGAATTATTCTGTAGTTACAGTAAATCAGACAAGGAAATGGAATCACCTTTCAAAACCCAAGAGAGCAAAGAAAAAACAAAGGGTCACCCTGCATAAGTTAGAAAATACTGTAAAATTCAGAAGAAAACTCAAATGGTAGAGAAACAATAAGGAAGACAAGGAAAGGAGATCTTATGGAAAAGAACAGCAAAATAAACTTGCTAAAATTATAATGTTAAAAGAGACAAGGAGGGAAGATTTTAGACTATTCATTTATTTGGGCAGAGAATTGGCAAGGATAAAAAGAGGTAAATGCATTTATGTATGTCTGTATGTATGTATACATACAAACACAAGACAAAGAAGGGAACAATTCAAAAAAGTTCAACTTTGGATGAGTTAGACAAAGTGTAGCAATTTCTTTTTTTGTTTTTATTTTTGGTTTCTTTTTTTTTGGGGGGGGGTGGGGAGTAGGGAGAACCTGTGGGAATAAGCTAGCATCAAGTTATTGTAAGCAAAACTAGTTAAGGGGATAAAGAATTGACTTGAAAATTTTTTCAAATAAACTGAGAAAAACACAAATTTAGCCATCATAATTTTAAATGTGAATAGATTCAGCTGTCAGAACAGGATGGATAAAATATCTAGCACATTGTTGCATGAGAAACACTTGAGAGGCTGTAACAAATCATCGGGTGATCCAAAAAAGTAGGCGTTTCAATCATGTAATAGTACAAAGCGACAGTTAAAAAAAATACCCAAAATGTTAAGAGGGACAAAGGAACCATAGATAACAAAATAATGTCAATATTAAATGTTAAATACCACCTGGTATAGTTTTTAAATTTAATTTTAAGAATAATATAATGTAAAGACAGAGATAGCAACATAATAAATGTAGGAGATTTTCACCATTTTTCTCTCAGAGATGAACAAATATAAGAAAACGATAAATGAAAGGAAAATCATCTACAGAACAATTGGTTGGAGAACTTTGAACTGAAAAACAGGGTATTTCTAAATGGAAAAAATTTAAAAATATGTATATTTTCAGCAACAATTTGTACATTTACAAAAATAGGCCATGTGCTAAAATACAAAAATATGTTAATATAAAAGAAGCAAAAATATTAAACTTAGCCTTTAGAGGGAGAGAGACCATAATGCAATAGATTTGTAATTTATTTAGGTAACACAAACAAAAATACAGACTTAAATTAAAGCTTAACCTTTTCAAAAACAAATGTTTTGTTTAGCATTCATGAAAATAATGAATAACTATTCATAAACATTAAGATTACAATCAAATATCACTGAGTTTACCTTCTAATCCCCAGGTTGAAGATATTATAATGGTCATTAAACTTTTCTTTTTAGTTCTAACTATATCAAAATGAGGAAGATATCTAACTGACAGAGCAAAAGTACATTCATAAGGCACCATACTTTCATATACTTGTCAAATTCATGTCTATTAGGGTCCTTAGAAAACAATTCTTCTGTGCCACCATCTTATATATTCAGAAACAGCTTAAATATGTTGTCTGCATTATATAGCTAGATCATGATATTTCTAGGGGAAAAAAATCAAGGTCTACTGAGTTTTAATTCCCTTTAATACAACAGTTACTTCTCAGGAGAATCTTGCTTACCCTAAGAGTGAATCTGGAGTTAAGATACTGAATTCATATGTTATGCTCATATGTTACTTGTATGAAATCAAGTAGCAATAGCCTAACAATATTCAGCATAATGCTGCTGCTTACATATTAGATAATTATATTTTTGGTGAATGAAAACAAACAGTTTGTGTATTATGTATATATATATATATATGTGTGTGTGTGTATATAATATATGTATATTATATACAAATATGTATATGTAATTTATACATATAAACTACTATGACTGAAGTATTTGTGAAGCTATTTCAATTATAAGGTATTTGTTTTGGTGATTGAAAACAAGGAGATGTGGGAGAATGTATACTTGTTTCTGTAGAAAAAAATTTTTTTTCTAAAAATGAGGAGTCATTTTTAGTAGGACAAATACATTATTCAGTCTGTTAAGAAGAGATAAAACAGCTTGAATACTTAAAAAATTCTTTTCTAAATTCTAAAATAACTATGATGAAAATGATTTTTAAAAACTCTGTGTTTTATGACTTCTTACCCTTTTGGACTATGTTCTATTTAATACTTCCAGAGAGTGCATTATAAAAACGTTTTAAAATAAAATAAATTCATATCTGCTCAGTGTTTCAAGCTACATCGAAGACATGATAGATAATATATTTGAGTATTGACTAAATATGTTCTAAGTAAGTGCATGACCTTTCTCTGGAAAGAGGAAAAGAATTAGGTCCGTGGATCTGGGATCTCTACATTTGGGTAATTAAAGGTAATCTTTTGTATAGGTAGTACACATGGCAATCTATTATGCTTTGAGATCTACTCTACTCTTAGTTTTCCCCAATCTCTCCCTCTTCTATTGACTATATTTATATTTCCACCTAATGAAAGGATAAAATAACAGTTTAAAAATGTAAATGCGAATTATGAGGAGAAGAGTAAAGAGAAATGAGAAGAGCTAGTCACAAATTTTCCCATTTCCCCCTAAACTTTAATTCATTTATTAGTTTAGTTCTTGTTACTTTGCAAATTCAGGGGACACAAAATAAGAAATATAGTTAGAGAAAGTGGGTCAAAAGAACATCCTAAGTACATAGGAAACTAAGTGGATGGTTTGGAGTTTAAGTGCTGCATTTGAGGGTCAAGAGCCAACAGGGAATTGCTTGAGGCAAGTAAGGAACTGGAAAGGAAACATTAAAGTATAAAAGTAAATGGAAGAAGAATGAGGCTCAATTAAACCAAAAATTTTTAAAGTACAATTTTCAGGCCTTTCCTATAGTTTTAGTACATATGGATAAAGATACATCCTAATACATGACCTAAATAACAGACTTCATTTACTCTATGATTTGAAAAAAGAGGAAACATGTTCCATTTCATTCCATCTCTGGTTGTATTAACTACTTTTAACTCTCCCCATCCCTAATTTCTAGAAATAGTAAATTAATACTTAGAACTTTGGAAATTAAACCTAATATTTTAAGTTCCAAAACCAGAGTATAACACATATTTTCATGCATAGCGTTATAATTTTAAAATGTTTATTCATGGTAATTTCCATTTAGGACTGTCCTGTTTATACATTCATATTACTTTGATCAAAGGAAATCCTGGTACAAGCCTGGCCCTAGGCAATTTAAAGGCAAACTTAGGAAATGACAAAAGCTGTTTATTGGGGTCCCAAGTCATTAAGCAGTTATAGTCAGGACAGTTAATAAAATATTTGGCAATTGTAGTGGGGCTGGTTGCCCAATTTCTACATGGAGGTGCTTTTATTAGACAGGAGTAAGACAATTTATATATGAGGGGAAAGCAATCTTGATTGGTAGATCTTTCAAGGAGGAGGTGAGATTAGTGTCAGCTTAATTCCTACCCATTTTATCATAATTGAGAGATGAGATTAGCGCGCAAGTGATAGAAGTAGCCTTCAAATTTTGGAAGTAGCCCTTAGGCTGACTGAGCACCTTACCCAAAGGTTGAGCAAGGATAAAAACATGGGAATCACTCAGAAAGGTTATGTCCCAAAGTCTGACTTTGTATAAACCAACTTTGGTACTAATCATGTTCATGATTGAGCACTGCAGTGAGACCTATATAATTGGTCTATTGTAAGCTGCATCATCCTAATCTCTGTTGCTTGTGCTGAATCAATTTCCATAAGCATTATTGCTAATAAACTAGGGTACTTAAAGTTGCAACAGGAAGCAAGGGTACTGTGGCCATGAATATTGTAAAAATCATAGTCCCATGTTTCCTTCAATTTTGTAAAAATTAAAATTAGTTAATCAGAGTCATAATCTCTTGTATCCCTTAAGGAGACACACTTTATTAAACAAGGTAAAGTAAATTTATACTAATTTAAGAGGAGAGATTTATGTATCAACAAAGTCACTGAGAAAACTAAGTAAACATAAATACCATAAAACAAACAAAAAAGCCAAAGTAATACAATAATGATCATCAATATAAAGTAACATTAGTTCTTATAATTGGATATCCCACTACCAATGTTCCTTTAATCAGCACATATTGTCCCAAGTCCCAGATGTCCAATGTAGTCAACTGGTCCCCAGACATGTCTTCCCTTGGACGTTGAGGAAGAAGTCTCATTCTTAGGGCAGCTCTGAAGGGGGCTAGGAGATCTGCTTCTCTGGTACCAAGTTTCTTCCAGAGATTTATTTTTTTTTGGCTGCTTGAAATATTTTCTCTTTGATCTGGGAGATGTGGAATTTGTCAGTAGTGTTTCTGGGAGCTTTCAGTTTGGGATCTCTTTCACTTGGTAATAACTGAATTCTCTAAATTTCTATTTCCCCATCTGGTTCTAGAAAATCAAGCCAGCTTTCCTTGATAATTTTTGGAAATACAATGTCTAGACTTTTGCTTTGATCATGGTTTTCATGTAGCCCAATAATTCTTAAATATCTTTTCTCTATGTATTTATGGCATCAGTTGACTTTTTAATTATATTCTATTTTTTTCACTCTTTTGATTTTGTTTTATTGTTTCTTGATGTCTCATGGATTCATTCACTTCCATTTGTCCAATTCTAATTTTTGTTTTTTTTTTTTTGCTTTTTTTTTTTGGAGGGCAATTGGGGTTAAGTAACTTGCCCAAGGTCACATGGCTAGGTTTTTGTTTGTGTGTGCGTTAAGTGTCTGAGGCTGGATCCGAACTCAGGTCCTTCTGACTCCAGGGCCGACGCTCTATTCACTGCACCACCTAGTAGCTGCCCCTTCCAATTCTAATTTTTAAAAGGCAATTTTCTTCACTGAGCATTTGTGCTTCTTCTACTATATGGCAAATTATGTTTTTAAAGGATTATTTTCTTCAATGCTTGTAGTGCCTCTTTATCAAACTTATTTTTTGTAATTATCTTTCCTTACTCTAATTTTTAATCATTTTTCATCTACCAATTTAATTTTGAAAATCATTTTTATGTCCTCCAAGAATTCTTTTGGTTTTCTGTCAAAATTCCCTGGCCCCCTTTTCTCCCCTTTGAAGCTTTGCTTACAACTGGTTTGACACCATTGTCTTTTGAGTTTGTATCTTGATCTTCCCTGTACTCATATTAGATTCATATGGTCAGATTCTTTTGTTTGTTTTGTTTTGTTTTGTTTTTTTTTTTTGCTCATTTTTCCAGTCTATTTCATGGCTTAGTTAGAACTTGGGTGAGGGGAAGAGACACAGTACCAAGCTTCAGTCTATTATGCATTGCTGTTTTCTGATCTAGTTCTGAGGGTTTAGAAGTTGTTTGTGCTTCCAAGGTGGTGTCATGCAGGGAGGTGTGTGGTCACTGCTCTCCTGATGTTCACTTGCCTTTTACTCAGAATGTGACCCTGCTTATTTGAGACTGAAAACCATATGATTCCTAAGGGCTCCTGATCCCTTGTGACTAAAAGTACTCCTTTTTGCACTTCAACTGTGATCTGGAAGTGGGTATAGGGAATGGAGTTGCCTAAAAGCATCTGGTCTTGCACCCAATGGAAGGATAATGGAAGGATACCAGTTACCTGTAATCTCTTCTTTAATATTATTTTTCCCCAATTACATGCCAAGGTATTTTTTAGTATTATAGTATATCTATATATCTATATCTATATGTATATATACACATGCTTATTGTATTCATTTTTACAAGATTTGTAGTTTCAAATTTTTATTACTCTCTCTCACCCCTTCCCTATTCCTAAAATGGTAAGAACTTTGATATTGGTTATATATGTCTTATTGTGTAAAACCTATTTCCATATTAGTTACAGTTGTAAAAGAAGAAACATTAAAAAAAAAACATGAAAAAGAATAAAGTAAGTGAAAAAGACACACTTTGATCTGTATTCAGTCAGAGTTGAATAGTTCTTTATCTGGGTGTGGATAGCATTTTCCTTTCTAAATCCTTGGTATTTGCCTTAGATCACTGTGTTGTTGAAAAAGGCTGAGTCATTAATGGTTGATCACATAATGTTGCTGATTCTTTGTAAGTTGTTTTCTTGGTTATGCGAATTTCACTTTGCATTAGCTCATTCAAGGCTTTCCAGGTTTTTCTGAAATATGCCTATTAATTTCTTATTGCACAATATTATTCTATTACATTCATATACCACGGTTTGTTCAATCATTCCCCAATTTTTGGGAATCCACTAAATTTTCAATATTTTGCCAACATGAAAAGGGCTGCTATAAATATTTTTGAACATGTAGTTCCCTTTCTCTTTTTTATGATCTCTTAGAGATGTAGCCATAATTGTGATCTTGCTATATCAAAAGGTATGCACAATTTGGTTGCCCCTTTGGTCATAGTTCCATATTTCTCTCTAGAATGATTAGATCAGTTCATACCTCTAACAACAGTATATTCGTGTCCCAAGTTCCCACATCTTCTCTAACATTTATCCTTTTCCTTTTTTTGTCATATTAGTGAATTTGATAGGTATGAGGTGATATCACAGAGTTGTTTTAATTAGCATTTCTCTAAATCAGAAGTGATTTGGAGTACTTCTTCATATCCTTATAGAAACTTTGATTTTTTTTATCTAACAACTTCCTGTTCATATTCTTTGACTACTTATCAATGGATTAATGGCTTGTATTCTTATAAATTTGACTCAGCTCTCTATATATTTGAGAAATGATGCCTTTATCAAAGATTTTTCCTCTGGTTTCTGATTTCCTTCTAATTTTGGTTGCATTGGTTTTGTTTCTACAAAATTTTTTTAATGTAATATAATAAAAATTAGTTTACATTTTGTATAATATATTGTATAATGTATTGTGTATTGTATGGCTTCTTTGGTCATGAATTCTTCTCCTCCCCATAGATCTGACAGGTAGACTATTCCTTGCTCTTCTAATTTGCTAATGGTTTAACCTTTTATGTCTAAATCATACACTCATTTTGACCTTTTATCTTGGTATATGGTGTGAAATGTTGGTCTATACCTCAAAAGAGAACCTGTTCAGAATCTTTTGAGAAATTATCAATGAAAGCTGTCCTGATATCCTGGAACCAGAGGGCAAAACAGGCATTGAAAGAATCCACCAATAACCTCAGGAAAAAAGAACCCCCAAAAAACTCCCAAGGAACATTATAGCCAAATTTCAGAACTATAAGGTCAAGGAAAAAATACAAAGGACGAGAAAGAAAAAAATCAAATATTGAGGAGTCACAATCATGATTATTCAAAATTTGTCTGCTACAATATTAAAGGACTGAAGGTTATGGAAAGTAATATACTGGAAGATAAAGGAGCTATGACTACAATCAAGAATCATTTACCTGGCTAGATTATGCATAATACATAAAGGAAAAAATGGTCTTTTGACAAAACAGAGGACTTTCAAGCTTTCTTAAGAAGACCAGAACTATACCAAAAATTTGTCCTCCAATATCAAGACTAAGAGTAGGTAAAAAGGGCAAAGAAAACATAAGGGATTCAGTAATGCTAAACTATTTACATCCCTACATGGGAGGAAGATACTTGTAGTTCTTAAAATTTGTATCACTTATAGTGATGTCTATTAGGAATATACATAGTCAAAGAATATGCATAGACAGAGAATATAGGAATAAATTAATTTGAGGAAATGACATTAAAAATTTAAATGATAAAAAAGAGTACAATGGGTTCAGAAGGAAGGGAGAGGGAGAATGGGGGTAAATTATTTCACATTAAGTGGCACAAGATACCTTTTGCAATGGAGGGGAAGGTGGAATGGTGGGTGATGGGCACCCCTTGAGCCTTACTCTTGTCAGTATCAGATCAAAGAGGGAATATGCATAATTGAATATAGAAATCTATCTTACCCAACAGGGAAGTAGGAGGGGAGGGGATCAAGTAAGGGGAAGTAGGAACTGATGGAAAGGAGGGCAAATTAAGGGAGATGATAGACAAAAACAAAACACTGGTGAGGAGGGAAAGAGTGAAGGGAGAAGAGAGGAGAAATGGGAGAAAGAAAGATATGGAGGGGAAATACACTGCAATCATAACTAAATGAGAATGGGATGAGCTCACATAAAATGGAAGTAGATGGCAGAGGGGAGCAAAAAAAAAAAAAGAATCCTACAATATGTTGTCTAAAAGAAACATACTTGAAGCAGAAAGACACAAATAGAGTAAAGGTAAGGGGTTGGAGCAGAATCTCTTATGCTTCAGCTTAAGTAAAAACTAAACTAAACTGAACTAAATTAAACTAAAATAAAATAAAAAGCAGGAGTAGCAATCCTGATCTCATACAAAGTAAAAGCAAAAATAGACATAATTGGGTGGCTAGGCAGTGGATAGAGCACCAGCCCTGGAGTCAGGAGGACTTAAGTTCAAATCCAGCCTCAGACACTTAACACTTGCTAGCTGTGTGACCTTGGGTAAGTCACTTAACCCCAACTGCCCTCCAAAAAGCCAAAAAAATAATAGACATAATTAAAAGAGATAAGAAAGAAAACTAAATCTTACTAAAAAGGTACCATAGACAATGAAGCAATATCAATAATAAATATATCAAAATCAGTACTAAACATATGTGCAGCAAGTGGAATAGCATCCAGATTCTTATAGGACATGTTAAGTAAGTTACAGGAAGAAACAGACAGCAAAAGAGAGACAGAGACAAGAGACAGGCTGTTGTTGCTTTCCCCCCTAAACTATTCCTTCACCATGCTGGTCTGACTTTCTCTTTATGAAGTACATTTTGTTCTTCCTACAGGCAGAACCCTGGTCCACCAAATCACACTTCCCAGGGTTTCCCTCCTGCAAAATTTTACTAATTCTTGCTAGTGTCTGAAATAAAGAATTAAAGCTACTTGGAAACAGTCCCACATTCCTTTTCATATGAAACCTCCTATCTCCAAGACACCAAGGTACATAAAGAGATTGATTCCCATTACAATCCTGGGTACCTTTTACCTAGCCAAGGAATTATGCTAATTATCTCTAAAAAGGGACTCCAATAAGAACTTGTAATGTTTTCTATGTGAAAGGGATGAGCCAAGGTTCTTGGCACCAGAAAGAGAAACCTTAAAATAATCCCTGTCCTGAAGGAGCTTACATTCTCCTTTGCATGTGAATGGGGGAAGGGAGGGAGAGAGGATAAAACATATAATCTAATAAGTTTTTCCGCTCCTAATTTGAGAAAGGAAAAATATCTAATGGTTGAGGATATAAATAAAGTCTTGTCTAGGAGCTGTGATTTGAATGAAAGCTAGAGATTTAAGAGGTGATAAAATGTTTATATTCATAAATGAGAAACTATATCGCTCGAGATTTTCCCAAAACAGTACTTAAACAATCTAAGTCACATTTTTTTCACCTTTAAATGAGGTCTAATCAACATTTCTGAAAGGATGCTGAGTGCAGTGAGTGATAACTGACAGAAAATATATCAATAGCATGAATTTCCCTGGTAAATCTTAGCAAAAGAGTTGGGATAGGTGGATTCCAATTACTTTGATTGCAAACCTCTTCCTCTTATTTATTTGGCTTGTTTACATTTACTTAACTGCTTGGTTGAATTTTTTCCTTCTCTGTTGAATTTGACTTAGATTACTGTTTGGAACACAGGCGAATTGAAAGACAAGGTGGTTTGAGGTTTGTTTTGTTTGTTTGTTTGTTTCCCCCCCATATTTTGGTACCTAAGATCTGAGGATCTGAGGCAGCTTCTGGCTTAGTGTGAAGGGCAATTGCCTTCTTGGAAAATGTGTGCTAGTAGATGCTGAAGTGGGTGGAGTATAGTAGTGCACAGAGCAGTGAATGTGAAATCAGAATACCCAGATTCAAATCACAGGGCTTCCACTTAAGAGTTACCTTGGGCAATTGCAAATTCTTTCATTGTCAGTCTGCATGTTCAAAATGAGGATATAATATTGTCAGAACAGGACTTTGTAAATTTACAGGAATACAATTTACATTAAAGTAATAGATTTATTTTCTCGTTTCTTAGTTTGAATGCAATATCAAAAATACTTAACATTTGTATTGAGATAAAGGTTTTAAAAGAAATAAAACACGCACTTTTATTTTTCCTTAATCTGACTACCCCTGTTACCTTCAATTTATTTTGAATATATTTATTGTTGTCCCTCTTGCTTTCCCAAATAGAATGCAAGCTACTTGAGATCAAGCTTGTGGATTTTGTCTTTTGCTTTGATATTCCTGGCACCTACAAGAGTGCTTGGCAAAAGGGTGGTCTCTTAATAAGTGGTTTTTTTTTTTTAATTAAATGCTTTATTAGCTTCTGGTTTACATCATTCATTTCCACCAGATTATGAGTTACATTTCCCCCCATTTTTTCCCTACCCAACACCCCAGAATAGCAGTCCCACTAGATATCCCCTCATCCAATATGCTCTCTCCCATATCTTCTCCCATATCCCCTTCGACTTTGCCATTAGGGCAAGGTGAATCTCTGAGCCCCAATGCCTGGACATCTTATGAAACATTTAATTTTAAAACTTCGATTTTCAGATCCATTCCCTTCCTCCTTTGTCACCCACTCCCTCTGAGAAGATAAGCAATTCAGCATGTGTTGTACATGTATAGCTATGCAAAACATTACCATAGTAGATATATTGTAAAAGACTGCTTATATTTCCCTCCCACCCATCTCACCTCCCACCTGGTCCATTCCCTGCTTTGATCCTGTCCCTCTTTGATAGTGGGTACTTCCAACCTCCCCTCCCCACAGAATGCCCTCCCCTCCAACATACCCCCTCTCATCTCCCTTTCCCCTACTCAGGAGAGTGAGTGAGGGTAAGATATTCCATTTAGTATGTATGTGATTCTCTCCTTGAGCCAACTTCAATGAGAATATGCTTTTGCCTTTTTGCCTTCCTGTTCCCCTCCTCTGCAACTACTTCCCCTTGCCTCTTCTACATGAGATAGTTTACCCTACCGTGTCTCTCTCCATCTCCTCTTGCCACTTTCCTCTCTCACCTCTTGACTTCACCCCTTAAGAATCATCCCTTCCTTGGGGCGGCTAGGTGGCACAGCAAGCAGAGCACCGGCCCCGGAGCCAGAAGGACCCGAGCTCGGATCCGGCCTCAGACACCCAACACAGAAAAAAAACCCAGCCGTGTGACCCTGGGCAAGTCACCCAACCCCAACTGCACTCCAAAAAAAAAAAAAAAAAAAAACCGAATCATCCCTTCCCATCAAATTCAACCTGTGCCCTCTATCCATGTATACCTGTGAACATATGCCATGTACCCTTCAATTATTTTCATAATGAGAAAGGTTTCATCAAACACAGATATTGTTTTTCCATGTAGGAATGTAAATAGTCCAACTTTGATAAGTTCCTTTTGATTTCTTTTCCTTGATTACCTTCTCAAGAATCTCTTGCTTCTTGTGTCTGGATGTCAAATTTTCTATTCAACTCTGGTTTTTTCCTCAAGAATGCTTGAAAGTCCTCTATTCCACTGAATGCCCATATTTTCCCCTGAAACAAAATACTCAGTTTTGCTGGGTAGGTGACCCTTGGCTTCAATCCTAGCTCTTTTGCCCTCTGGAATATCATATTCCATGCTCTTCGATCCCTCAGTGTAGAAGCTGCCAGGTCCTGTGCTATTCTGATTGTGTTTCCACAATATTGAACTTGTTTCTTCCTGGCTGCTTGTAGTATTTTCTCCTTGATCTGGGGATTCTGGAACCTGGCTATAATATTCCTGGGAGTTTTCTTTTTGGGATCTTTTTCAGGAGGTGATCGGTGGATTCTTTCAACCTCTATTTTGCCCTCTGGATCTAAAACATCAGGGCAATTTTCCTTGAGAATTTCTTGAAGGGTGATTTCTAGGTTCTTTCTTTGATCATGGCTTTCAGGTAGTCCAATAATTTTTAAATTATCTCTCCTGGATCTATTTTCCAGGTCAGTGGTTTTTCCCATGAGATATTTCACATTGCCTTCTATTCTTTCATTTGTTTGGATCTGTTTAATAGTATCTTGATTTCTCATAAAGTCATTAGCTTCCATTTGCTCCAGTCTAACTCTGAAGGAATGAATCTCCTCAGTGAGCTTTTGAGATTCTTTTTCCATCTGGCAAATTCGACTTTTTAAGGCATTCTTCTCCTCATTGCCTTTCTGGGCCTCTTTTGCCATTTGAGTTAGTCGATTTTTTAAGGTGTTATTTTCCTCAGTCAGGCTGTTGACTGTCATTTCATACTTTTCTTGCATCTTTTTCATTTCTCTTCCCAAATTTCCCCCCACTTCTCTTATCTGCTTCTTAAGGTCCTCTATGGCCTGTAGCCAGCTTGTATTTTCATTTGGGGCTTTTGGTGCAGGAGTTCTGACTTCACAGTCCTCCTCCATGCTTTGATCCTCTTTGCCCCTAAATAGGAGTCCAATGTTGAATTTTTCTTTTTATTTTGTTTCTTTTGCCTAGGCATGTTGCCACTTAATTACTTGATTTTTGGGCTTGTTGCCACAGTAGGACTCTGACACCAGACAGGGGAGCTTCTGCCCAAACGTGGGGTCTTCACAACTTCCGCAGGTTGGGTGGCCTCTGTAAAGCCTCCACCCACTCTGGCAAGTTGGATACCCACCCCAAACTTCCCCCCAGACCACAATCCACATCCAGGCAGTTTAAAGCAAGAGCGATTAACCCCCAGACTGATTGCTGGATCTCCCTACAATTCTCAGACCAGGATCTAGAGCCACTACTGACACTGCAAAATGGCTTCTGTGCAGCTGTTTCTTCAGCAGCTTTTCGCCCCCAGGGCAGGAAGCCACTGGTCCCAAAGTCCACTTTGTCCTAGGCATATCTGTGCTGATAATTCTGGAATCGCCACAATTGCTGGTGTTCTGGGGTCCCTCCAGCAGGCTGAAGGCCTGGCCGCCCTGGGGCTAAAACCTCGGACCTGGGCTTGGCTCTGCTTGCTGTGCTGTCAGTTCCCAGTGCGCTGTGCTGCCTGCTCTCAGAGTGCTGCGCTGGCTGCTCCCTGCAGGGCTGCTGGGCTGTCCTCAGCAGGAGGTTAGCTTCTCTGTGTCGTTCTGTGGGTGCTGGGGCTCCAGAAGTTGTTCAGAGTCCCCTTTTACATTGTTTGAAATTTGTGTGGGGCAGAGCACATTGGAAATGCTGTTTCTACTCCACCATCTTGGCTCTGCCCCAATAAGTGGTTTTTGATAGACTGAAAATGGGAGTTCATTAAAAATTCACCACCTTTCCTTCTTATGAATAGGCCTTCTGTTTTGGATAACCAGGGTCATCTAGCAAGCCACATAACTTCTTTGGGGTTTTGATTCTTCTCTTTAGAACTGACCTAGAGAGAATGAAAAGTATCTTTTTAAGTATCTGTGAGAAGTGACTATTGACCTATCCATCCAGATGGCTTTAGTCATAGTAGGCAATTTCAGTTGGCTAAACTCTGAGGACCCTCCTTACTCTGCATAAATCCTATAATCCTAAAAGTAATGCTGCTTACTAATTTATTCAAATGAGACATGAAGTTTCAAGGCCACCTCTATATATTCAGCCAAGTGGCTACTATGAATAGAATTCTGGACC